>JARVZY010009390.1:0-27533 GCA_030686995.1 Artemisia argyi
GAAGGGCACTTTTGGGTGTAGCAAAAGAAGATAAAAAACCAAAAAAAATCACTGTTACAACTAGTGGAGATAGTCAAAGTAGTGGTTTGACTACAGCTAATAGGAGTGACTATATGGGTGATCTTTGTTTAAAGAAAAGAATATTGGCACTTGGTACAGAAGTGGTGTTGCAAAGACCAAGATCAAGAATTACAAAGCAAAGGAGGAAGCCTAGTGTAGAAGAACAAGCTGCTTATTTGTTAATGGCTTTATCTTGTGGTTCTGTTTTTGGTTGATTAATAAATAAATATGTAAAACAAAAACATGTTTGCTGTGTAGTTTTTGGTTTTGAGTGATGTTGTATCAAGAGTTTGAATGATCAAATTTAAGAGTGAAATGTGAAAGGAACCTTTTACAAGCCGTGTACTTTGTACAATTCATGGTTTTAATCTTCGAATTCGAATTACACGCTAAAAAACTATAAATTTATGTATTAAGTTTTATAGAATATTAAACTTAAGAAACTAATTGTATTAACGCTTCATAATTATAATTTTGACATATATTTTCATGATTATGATATATAATAATATGTACTCCGTATAATGCTAGTATAGTAGAATTTTAAGATTTTGATTTGATTTTATGATAACGATCTTGCAAGGCAAAAATGATCATAGGTAGTATTCCGATTTTAAAAACTTTCATACGATTTGAAACTTTACAAATTGTTATTTACTGATAGCTTCTAAATTATTATTAGTGGGAGAGATGTGATCAATTTAAGACCATTGGTGCATATAATGCTTAAACTTTAAATGATTAATTAACAAGTAGTTTTGACTTTTGAGGGCGTTTGTACCCAAATCATTTTTGACCGTAAGCGAGAAATTGACACTTTTGAGCAAAAGGGTATAAATTCATGTTTTGTCAGATTAGTGTTGTGTATCTACGTATATTGTATAGTAAATTCGTGATACTTTGACTTTAAAAAAATATTCGAGACTCATGAGTACACTTTTGGAGTTTTGGATGAATGTTGTCATAAGCTGTTTATTGTACTGATTTATATGAACACTGGTAGTAACCTCTTTTCTAGAATCAGATTGATAGATGAAAATGTAGTGCTTATGTCATGGTGTTAATTATGTTCGTTGGGTAAAATTTGCAAAGTGTGATGACATAGTGTCGGCAACTGTTGTAACGACTTTTTGTAACGGAACACCTGAAAAGAATCTTACCAATAAAATATGAGCTATTTGCAATTTATATAACAATTTATTTTAAGATCGGGTAATATCTCATGTGACTTTCATCTACTTGTCATTTCAACTTTATTTTTTTAGACTTCATGACTAACTTGATATAATAAGTCAATTCACACTCAAAAAAACATATCTCACAAAAATATATTTTAAATAAAAAATCATACATAATGACACAAACATACATACAAGTCAGTCGCCCGAACGACCCACATTTCCATTCTGATGAGACGAGCGACACAGGGATCGAGATGGTGTAATAAGGGGGACTAGTCTCTTGGCTTGCCACATCAAATGGAGACTCGGTCACCAAAAGCCTATTACGCCCGGCCTAAAATTTCATCCTTAACCTATTAGTGATACACACAACCAAAATCACACAACGTATTAAACAAATAAATCATTCTTGAGCTTTTACTCTGATGCATAAAATTTTTAAAGTCTTTTTCAACCTATTTTTAACTTTTTCTCTCAAGATGCTCTTAGTTAATGCATAAATAGGGCTTGTCACGGTTCAAAAATAATACTGGACAGAAAACCGATAGCCCAAAAATATCGGACCGGGCCGGACCAAGGACGAAGAACGAATCATATCGGACTGGACCAAGGATCGAATACAAGAAAAATGATGAACCGAGAACTGAACCGAAATATGTTTCGTCATGAGACCGGTTTCTCGATTCATGATCTATATCTATAAGTTTTTATTTATTTGTTATTTTTAGATAATGATTTTGGACTAAAAATATAAAATGTCTGTTATGCTTAGCCCGATGCATAAGAATGAGTTTATAAGCGTTCAATCTTTTTACTTGTATAAATATGTTTAGATATTTACACTTTAGTGGAAGTGAAATATGAAAGATAGCACTTCAATGCTAATGCAAGTTCATTTATCAACGTGAAGCTGTCCGCCTGTCTTCTTCCATTTAAGAAAGTGATTTTCACACTCTCAAAAATAATTGGCAGACTCAAATTTTAAGTGTGTTGACATTTATACCCTCACAATTTTGAATGTACCAATCATTTTTGAGAGTGTATAAATCACCTCCCTTTCATTTATAGTTGTGAAATTCCTAAGTGGTATTTCATGTGAAAATTTGCTTGATTAAGTGAAACAAAGGTCAATTTAACTATAGTAGTCTACATGTTACCATCTAATTGCCCTATAAGGCCCCCTTTCTGCGAATAAGAGATATGTGGGAATTTCTAAACTTAATGGCAAGAGTACTTGTGTCGATCAGCGATAATGACCCTATCCAACTTTGGGTGTTCTACAGGACTTCCCGTTATGCTCATTTTGTTTTCGTTATCAGATTTGAGTTTAGCAATCACATCTTGAACAATGTTTTAGAATAGATAGGCATTAGTTTACAAAATTATGATGGCGCGGCGAACAATTTTCTCAAATATTAAGATAATTCTATTTTGATCTTCTTTGGAGTTACCACTATGCACATAGGCCGGTTCACGCACATCATTATAGGGTATTTGCGATAGGATGGATTCATTCGGTGACGGAACGAGGAGATTGTAACACCCCCAATTCATGGTTGCAGCGGAATTCGAACTGGGTGTTACTCGACGGCACACTAGTCACAATAATAGAAAACGAACTCCAATTGAGTCGTTTTAAAAGATTTATCATTCAAATTGTATAAATATCAGAGATTACAAAATGAGGTCCCAAATGGTTCCATGTTTACAATGTATAATAAATGAGTTTTTGAATGATAATAAAATTTTTAGCCCTCTTGAGTATCCGTGCCCTTCCGTGCCATCCTTGATCGTCATGAACCTGAAATACATGCTTGAGAGGTCAACACAAAGGTTGAGTGATATTCATAGAGTTTGTTTAATGTTTGAACACAATATGTTGGTAGTGTGAGTTATAGGCTCACACCAATGTTTGGAAAGCAAAATAGGTAGGCTATGTTGTTATACGCCTATAAAATGTATTATACACTAAGCTTATGACACCAAAACGTTAACGTGTACCAATATCGATCGGCAGATTTATCCCGGTAGGTACTTTGCTAACATACCTAAATCTCAAATATTAGTGCATTTGTTTGAACTTAGTCAATACAAATGGGATTCGTCAATCCCAATAGGCCTATTTACAATATTTGCGCTCACTATTGCTAGTGATTAAATGGTTCATAATAAGGGATCTCGGTTTAGCAAGGCTGGTACTTAGTGATAATAAAACAATCAGACAAGCATACAATTTAAAAACATTGTGCTCGGTTAAAATAGCATGTATTCCCCCCAAGGGTTTGTAAAATAATGAAGTAATGTAAAGTGGGGCTATGAACTCACCTTGAGTTGGATGATGTATAATGAGAATGATGGATATGCCGTAAGAACTTCTACGAGCAACCTAGAATAATTGTTGCAACTTAGGTTTGGAATAATGTCTAAGGAAACATAAACATGCCAATATATGTATGTCTTGCACTTAGTCCATGATGTGGTATGATGTATAATGTAAGTCTTTGAAAGAAAGCTTCATGAAACATGTATGTTTTGGTATATCGTTTACTACCGTTCGGGCCGACATAATTCAGAAGTCATGTTAGTAAGCGTTCGAGGAGCCAGGACACTTTAACTCGTAAATCCACAACTCAACTCGACGGCTTACATAATGAACTCCTCACATGAGGCTCCCTACTATTGTAGTAGTTGATGAAATATATAGATATAAGTTTTGATCCGAAAAGTTACATGTCCGATATTTGAATAAACTTAGGAAAGTTTATTTGTACATGAAGATTGTTATTAGGGGTAGTTTCATAAGTCTTCTATGACCATTTTCTCTTTGTAATATCACATGGTTCCTTTAGATGAAGTAGATTCAAATTGCTTGTTCAAGTTCTCGTCAACTCTTTGTTTCATGTTTACGCCTATGTAAGTTGGTATGGTCATTTCGTCATGGCCTAGCCATAACCTTTGGTCCTTGTTTCAAGGTCATGAGACACAACCTTGGCTCTAGCCATGGTTGTGGTCTTGATTATAGGTCATAAGACCTCTTGTTCCTTTCAAAGTATAACCATAATCTTGTGACTTTCGCCTAAAAATGGGCTGTTTAGAATTTGAAGAATTTTATCACTCGGAAAGTGTTTTTAGGTCTCAAGCTTCCTTGATCCTGAACGAAAACGGCGTTTCGGACAACTTTCGTGTTTTAACTTTTTGATGAATCGGACCAGAAGGGGGACTTTAAAAACCCAAATTTGATCAGAATGGTATTTGGCAGTTTGCCGCAAAGTTTTGGTAACTTCAAATGGGCGTAACTTTTGACTCGTATACTCGTTTTGGGTGGTTCAAGTTGCTACGGTTTCCTTGTTAAGTCCTCTACTGTAATATGTAATGATCAAATATCATATTTTTACCATTTTGATCAGGTCTTACCAAGAAAGTCACTAGTTTACTTGTTTTAGTAACTTGTTGTAACAATCAATAACAATAACTTGTTTTAATCATTTTTATACATCATGGACATAACTACAAGACATAATATAGCAAGAATAACATGTAAATAACATGAACATGATTATTTAACAAGAATCAAGTTAGGGTTTGGCTCACAACTTTTGGCTTTCAAAGATGAAAGGAAGTTAACATGTAAGGATAGGACTTTGATAGACTTGCTTCAACCCACTTCACTTCATGCAATCTTTCTACTCTTGTAATCTTGAAAGAGAGATGATGAAAATTGAGGTGACTTGAGTGGATTCAAACTCAAGAGAAATCACCAAAGTTCTAAGGATTTGAAGTAGTTTTGATGAATCAAAACTAAACTAGGGTTTATGTATGGATATTGCACTTGATTTCTTGGATGGAACTTGAAGTAAATGAGCTAAGGATGAGATGATGGTGTGTTTTTATGTGTGTGGGTCGTTGGAATGGCCAAGGAGGGGAAGGAGAGGCATTTATATGCAAATGAGGAGGTTATATTGTTGACTAGTCAACACTTGGAGGCCAAGTTGAACACATGTTCACATCTTAAGGCTCCTAGCATGAGATTAAGACACACAAGGATGAATTCCCCCCCCCCCCCTAGGTCGGTTCCTAAACTTGGGGGACAAGGTGTGGACTTTGCTTGGTATTATCCTAAGTATTAGGAAGAGTTTTGACTCCGGGAAATGACAACCGTAAATGATTAGGCCTCAAAACGTAAAACCGGGTGTCGTAAAATTATGGAACTTTAAAGTATTGTTAGACATGTCCATATGTCCCATAATAAAATATAAAATGAGTGGTAGGTTCCATTTGGGTGGTAAAACCCTGCTAAAAACTGGAAACACGGGTCTAAAACGCGTAATACGTAAAACGTACGAATATTGCGTAAAATTGAGAAAAGTAAAATGTTACTTTTCTAATGTGATAAAAATGATTTAAAATGACTTATAATGTCTAGACTGGGCTCAGTCTAGTGTTGGTTGGTATTAAATGTCTTTTAGACATCAAACCGTAAGCCTAAAAATCAAGGAATGACTTATAACATCAAGGGATGATTTTTGGTCAATGGAGGAGGGAAAAATATGTTGACTTTTTCTAATAAGTTGAAAACTCAATTCTTTTTAGAAACACGTTTTGTGGTGGAACGGTTAATCGGCCATACGGTTAAGCGTGCTCATGCGAGAGTAGTACAGGCTTGGGTGACCTGCCGGGAAGTCTTTGGTCATGTTTTTCTCAGTCACGATTAATTCTCAAATAAATAATGAGTGTGTCAAACATTTTTCTGATGCGGGGTCACTTAACGCGGTCGAGTTTCGTTGTACGTAGAATTTCTGAATGACGTTTTACCCTAAAACGTGAAATTCCCTGTAATTCCTTAATAACTTTCACGAAAATGAGCTTATGAATGTCAAACTTTTAATTTGCCATGGAAATGATTTATCACTTGAGCCCAAGAAATAAAAATCAAATTTCGGGAAAATTTTCGGGAAAAATGAATAGTAAAAGTGAATAGTGAAATTTTCCGGGAATAGTAATTATCCTGAAAAATGTGAATTGTTACAGTCTCTACCCCTTACGGGGAACTTCGTCCCGAAGTTCTGTGTGTATCATATGTTGGAGTGGTGTCGATGAAAAGGTGTGGTTACTTATGAGGACTAAAGTCTGGGATTACCGGTGATGTAACTTGATTTGTCATTTCAGTGTATGGTGTAGGATGAAGCTTACTTTTATATAGGAAAGTTATGGTAATAGTCGAATATCAAAGGAAATTGATATAGCAGTCGAATATTAATAGGAATTGATATAGTAGTTGAATATCAAAATAGAACTTGATATAGTTGTCAAGTATCAATAGCAATTGATATAAGAATCGAATCATGGAATAAGCGTTGAACATGTGGTTGGACCAAGTCCTGTTTGAATTGTACGGCTGCCCATGCATATGGCTACATGGCTTCGCAATGAGTTTGGTACGACTGCGCATGCGTATGGTTACATGGCCCCGTAATGAGTTTGGTACGACTGCACATGCATATGGTTACATGGCCTCGCAATGAGTTTGTTTGTTATTGCACTATCATTATGAAAACCAAAATGTAAACCTCGTACTAATGGAAATTGGGATAGTCGTTCCAATCATAGCCTAGTAGGTAATCTGTTGTTGTATCTAGTGTTTATTGACTTCATACTTATGTTATTTCGGATATAATTAAGCCCACTTGTTTATAATTCTTTATTTACATAGAGAGGCATCCCAAACAATGTAACTAAAGGAATATAAACGTATGGTTCGATGATTTATAATTTCTTTATTTAAATGAAAAGGCATCCCAATCCATTCAAATAAGGATATTATAAATCATCCTACTCAAGTATTCCCGACACAACATTCATACTTAGCCGGTGAGTTACAAGGTAGTGTATTACGAGATGATACTGGTGTTCCAAAAGTACAAGATGAATATTCAATCTTGTAAAGCTGATAAGGGTGCTTGTGGTGTAACTAAGGATGATTTGAGCTTTAAAAGTGCATCAAGATCTGTTAATGAGCTTGTGTTTGTAACGGTTGTGAAGATAATGATGTGATATGTTGATGAACAAAAGTGTGTAGTGTATGCTTAACATTAATACTCTTAGGTATCGATGTTGAGTTTGCTTTAAAAATCTTAAGAGATTTTTAAAAGTTTATGACGGAATGGTATCCTAAACAGGATGGTACTTCCACGGGATGAAGAGAAGAATTGATAACTATCCAAGATAGTCGTTCGGATTATCTCATAAATGAAAATTTTCAAGAATGAATTTAGATCATACAAATAAGGTGTTAAGATCTTGCTGAGTGGTAAGGCACTATCGTGTCTCTAGATTGTTTTAATGTATTCTGGTGGTTTATCGTGTTCATGTAGGAAATCAATCTAAACATAACCCTAGTACAACTACTCTCAGTATTTGAAAATTCTAAGTCGAATATAGTTAGTCAGACTATATTCCACTGTCCCTAGGTTAAATATAGGTGACTAGTCTATATTTAGCCAAGGTTCGATAAAATTTTCAAATACCTAAACTAGGTATACTTTTGATATGTCCGTTGCTTTCGGGAAACTGTTCACTAAACAAAGGCGATGTCAAACCCTTAAGTTGCAAGTCCCGTCCATACAAGACTTGTAACGTATGTTTTCATATTCCATTGCATAGAAGGTAGTAAGGGTAGATACGTATGGAAAGGAAGTTTTAAGTAGTTCTAAAATAGAACATACTTGGCCAGGATCACGAACTTTTTATAATGAAGGTTTCAGAAGAAAACTTTGATAAATGTAAAGCTGAACTTCAGCTTTTGTAGGTGATGGATTTGTTTGTCCTTTAGAAATCTCATATTTCTTGTTTTGAAATCGATAGATTGTGACGGGTTTTTGATATCATAAGAAATGATATTAATGATGTGATGGAATAATTCTAGAGACCATTTGCACAAAACACAATGTCTCGGAAGTAGGTTAGACCATTGTGCAATTCACAATGTCTGGGAAGTAGGTTAGGCCATTGTGTGACTCAAAACATTTGAGAAATGATTAAGACCATTGTATCATACAATGTCTTGGAAAATGAATGAGACCATTGTATCTCACAATGTCTTGGAAAATGAATGAGGCCATTGTATCTCACAATGTTTTGAAAAGTGAATGAGACCATTGTATCTCACAATGTCTTGGAAAATGAATGAGACCATTGTATCTCACAATGTCTTGGAAAATGAATGAGACCATTGTATCTCACAATGTCTTGGAAAATAAATGAGACCATTGTATCTCACAATGTCTTGGAAAATGAATGAGACCATTGTATCTCACAATGTCTTGAAAAGTAAATGAGACCATTGTATCTCACAATGTCTTGGAAAATGAATGTTGGAGTAGGAACATGATTGGGAGAGTGTGGCTGTGCCGAAATGCCTTAGAATAGGCATACACAGATATGTTTAGTCCATTGTTTAGATAAATTATTGAAAATAAACCGAGTTTATATATCAATATACTAATATGTTCATGTAGCATAAAATGCCTAGTGTGTATATATCAATATACTTATATGTGTTCATGTAGCACAAAATGCTTAGTGTGTATATATCAATATACTTATATGTGTTCATGTAACATAAAATGCCTACGGGGAAATGCTCAATTATGTTTAGGGTACATATATTAATATGCAATTATGTTTGTGTAGCATAAAATATCTACGGGGAAATGCTCAAAAGGGGTATATATATGAATATACTAATATGTTTGTGTAGCATAACATGCTTACTAAGACCATAATCGTCTGGAGGATGGAAGACACGGAGAGCGGAAGGCTATAAAAATGGTTTTGCTTGTAGTTGTAGTTATAGTTTAGGTCTCAATTAGACCCGTTTCTCTATAACCATGGCTCTGGTACCAATCTGTAACACCCCCAATTCATGGTTGCAGCGGAATTCGAACTGGGTGTTACTCGACGGCACAATAGTCACAATAATAGAAAACGAACTCCAATTGAGTCGTTTTAAAAGATTTATCATTCAAATTGTATAAATATCAGAGATTACAAAATGAGGTCCCAAATGGTTCCATGTTTACAATGTATAATAAATGAGTTTTTGAATGATAATAAAATTTATAGCCCTCTTGAGTATCCGTGCCCTTCCGTGCCATCCTTGATCGTCATGAACCTGAAATACATGCTTGAGAGGTCAACACAAAGGTTGAGTGATATTCATAGAGTTTGTTTAATGTTTGAACACAATATGTTGGTAGTGTGAGTTATAGGCTCACACCAATGTTTGGAAAGCAAAATAGGTAGGCTATGTTGTTATACGCCTATAAAATGTATTATACACTAAGCTTATGACACCAAAACGTTAACGTGTACCAATATCGATCGGCAGATTTATCCCGGTAGGTACTTTGCTAACATACCTAAATCTCAAATATTAGTGCATTTGTTTGAACTTAGTCAATACAAATGGGATTCGTCAATCCCAATAGGCCTATTTACAATATTTGCGCTCACTATTGCTAGTGATTAAATGGTTCATAATAAGGGATCTCGGTTTAGCAAGGCTGGTACTTAGTGATAATAAAACAATCAGGCAAGCATACAATTTAAAAACATTGTGCTCGGTTAAAATAGCATGTATTCCCCCCAAGGGTTTGTAAAATAATGAAGTAATGTAAAGTGGGGCTATGAACTCACCTTGAGTTGGATGATGTATAATGAGAATGATGGATATGCCGTAAGAACTTCTACGAGCAACCTAGAATAATTGTTGCAACTTAGGTTTGGAATAATGTCTAAGGAAACATAAACATGCCAATATATGTATGTCTTGCACTTAGTCCATGATGTGGTATGATGTATAATGTAAGTCTTTGAAAGAAAGCTTCATGAAACATGTATGTTTTGGTATATCGTTTACTACCGTTCGGGCCGACATAATTCAGAAGTCATGTTAGTAAGCGTTCGAGGAGCCAGGACACTTTAACTCGTAAATCCACAACTCAACTCGACGGCTTACATAATGAACTCCTCACATGAGGCTCCCTACTATTGTAGTAGTTGATGAAATATATAGATATAAGTTTTGATCCGAAAAGTTACATGTCCGATATTTGAATAAACTTAGGAAAGTTTATTTGTACATGAAGATTGTTATTAGGGGTAGTTTCATAAGTCTTCTATGACCATTTTCTCTTTGTAATATCACATGGTTCCTTTAGATGAAGTAGATTCAAATTGCTTGTTCAAGTTCTCGTCAACTCTTTGTTTCATGTTTACGCCTATGTAAGTTGGTATGGTCATTTCGTCATGGTCTAGCCATGACCTTTGGTCCTTGTTTCAAGGTCATGAGATACAACCTTGGCTCTAGCCATGGTTTTGGTCTTGATTATAGGTCATAAGACCTCTTGTTCCTTTCAAAGTATAACCATAATCTTGTGACTTTCGCCTAAAAATGGGCTGTTTAGAATTTGAAGAATTTTATCACTCGGAAAGTGTTTTTAGGTCTCGAGCTTCTTGGACCTAAACGAAAACGGCGTTCCGGACAACTTTCATGTTTTAACTTTTTGATGAATCGGAGCAGAAGGGGGACTTTCAAAACCCAAATTTGATCAGAATGGTATTTGGCAGTTTACCGCAAAGTTTTGGTAACTTCAAATGGGCGTAACTTTTGACTCGTATACTCGTTTTGGGTGGTTCAAGTTGCTACGGTTTCCTTGTTAAGTCCTCTACTGTAATATGTAATGATCAAATATCATATTTTTACCATTTTGATCAGGTCTTACCAAGAAAGTCACTAGTTTACTTGTTTTAGTAACTTGCGTAACTTGATCAGGTCTTACCATTTTGATCATTTTTATACATCATGGACATAACTACAAGACATAATATAGCAAGAATAACATGTAAATAACATGAACATGATTATTTAACAAGAATCAAGTTAGGGTTTGGCTCACAACTTTTGGCTTTCAAAGATGAAAGGAAGTTAACATGTAAGGATAGGACTTTGATAGACTTGCTTCAACCCACTTCACTTCATGCAATCTTTCTACTCTTGTAATCTTGAAAGAGAGATGATGAAAATTGAGGTGACTTGAGTGGATTCAAACTCAAGAGAAATCACCAAAGTTCTAAGGATTTGAAGTAGTTTTGATGAATCAAAACTAAACTAAGGTTTATGTATGGATATTGCACTTGATTTCTTGGATGGAACTTGAAGTAAATGAGCTAAGGATGAGATGATGGTGTGTTTTTATGTGTGTGGGTCGTTGGAATGGCCAAGGAGGGGAAGGAGAGGCATTTATATGCAAATGAGGAGGTTACATTGTTGACTAGTCAACACTTGGAGGCCAAGTTGAACACATGTTCACATCTTAAGGCTCCTAGCATGAGATTAAGACACACAAGGCTGAATTCCCCCCCCCCCCCCTAGGTCGGTTCCTAAACTTGGGGGACAAGGTGTGGACTTTGCTTGGTATTATCCTAAGTATTAGGAAGAGTTTTGACTCCGGGAAATGACAACCGTAAATGATTAGGCCTCAAAACGTAAAACCGGGTGTCGTAAAATTATGGAACTTTAAAGTATTGTTAGACATGTCCATATGTCCCATAATAAAATATAAAATGAGTGATAGGTTCCATTTGGGTGGTAAAACCCTGCTAAAAACTGGAAATACGGGTCTAAAACGCGTAATACGCAAAACGTACGAATATTGCGTAAAATTGAGAAAAGTAAAATGTTACTTTTCTAATGTGATAAAAATGATTTAAAATGACTTATAATGTCTAGACTGGGCTCAGTCTAGTGTCGGTTGGTATTAAATGTCTTTTAGACATCAAACCGTAAGCCTAAAAATCAAGGAATGACTTATAACATCAAGGGATGATTTTTGGTCAATGGAGGAGGGAAAAATATGTTGACTTTTTCTAATAAGTTGAAAACTCAATTCTTTTTAGAAACACGTTTTGTGGTGGAACGGTTAATCGGCCATACGGTTAAGCGTGCTCATGCGAGAGTAGTACAGGCTTGGGTGACCTGCCGGGAAGTCTTTGGTCATGTTTTTCTCAGTCACGATTAATTCTCAAATAAATAATGAGTGTGTCAAACATTTTTCTGATGCGGGGTCACTTAACGCGGTCGAGTTTCGTTGTACGTAGAATTTCTGAATGACGTTTTACCCTAAAACGTGAAATTCCCTGTAATTCCTTAATAACTTTCACGAAAATGAGCTTATGAATGTCAAACTTTTAATTTGCCATGGAAATGATTTATCACTTGAGCCCAAGAAATAAAAATCAAATTTCGAGAAAATTTTCGGGAAAAATGAATAGTAAAAGTGAATAGTGAAATTTTCCGGGAATAGTAATTATCCTGAAAAATGTGAATTGTTACAGAGATAGTAATAAAAGGATTCATTTTTTCACAAACCAACAAAATAATTAACCAAAACATTAAATGGTTTGTATTAATAAAAAAGATATATGATGAAAACCTTGTGTATGAAACAATGTAAAACTTCTTTTAGGGCCCGTTTGGTTTGTAAGTGAGTTTAAGATTTAAATTAGGATTTGAATTTTGATTTAATGTAAGAAAGAGAAAAAAATTGAAATAAATAAAATATATATTTAACTAATAAATAATCACTTTTTATAATTTAATATAGACTTTTTATTTAATACAGACTAATAGAATATAGTGAGACCATTTTAAACTTGAAACTCACCTTACCTCTCTCTTTTAAAAATCTGTGGGCCCAATGAGGTTGAGTCTCACTTTTTAATCCAAATTTTGTAACAAAACATTGTTTTTGATCACTAAACCCAAATCCTAAAGAGATTGGTGGATACCAAACAGGCTCTTAATTCTTTTGACATCTAAAAGTTGGAGGGTTATTTACCTATAATTGAGTTATAGACTTATATTTTATAAGATAAATAGCAAAAACGATTGAACGGTGTTGGAGGGGGCCGAGCACCCCCTGACTCCCTCACTGTCTTCGTACCTGTATTTACCCTAAATTACATGGTATAAGGAAGTTTTCATTATAGTTAGACTCAGGGTAACGCTAAGAATACAAGTATTTTCATCGTTCGACCAACATGGTGGCTGGGCCAAAAAGTGCAAGTGAGATATTGTGCATATATTTGTATGTGTAAATAAATGATGTGTGATGATTGAGAGGAGGAAAGATAGATAATGTGATCCTCTATAGTGTTAAACTGTTAGTAATGAGTGACTGTTTTGGTGGGTGAGGAACTACACCAAACATCATTTCTATTTGCTAACTTTATGGCCAATGTGTAAAACGATTAAAATTTTGGCAACGCGATGCAACGGCTTTGTAAAATTTAATTTTTGTAGCGGTCGTCCGATTATTTTGAAACTTACAATTTACTACATCTTCTAAATATTCATTTCTTAGTCATTGATATAATATTTTTAATTAGTGACACATAAGAACCGAAATGAAAATATTTATCTCAAGTAAATGAGCTTGTAAGTAAAATACAACAAAATACATGTATAAGCTAATACATATACAACATTATAAAAATTTATAGCAAATTATTGTTTAGTGAGTATTAATG
Source organism: Artemisia argyi (assembly GCA_030686995.1). Classification (NCBI taxonomy): domain Eukaryota; kingdom Viridiplantae; phylum Streptophyta; class Magnoliopsida; order Asterales; family Asteraceae; genus Artemisia; species Artemisia argyi. The sequence continues at coordinate 13,830 of JARVZY010009390.1, forward strand.
AAGAACTATTTACACTACAAGAAAAAGAGGCTTTGGTGACCAAACTTCAGTGACGACATTTTATTTTGGTCACTATTTAGATGAAAACAGTGACGATATAATTTTTCGTCATTATTTTTGGTCATCGGTAGAAAGACAGTGACGAAACTTACAAGTGGTCACTATTTAGTCACTAAATTACACGAATAGTGACGAGAAATTTCATCATTAAATATTAGTGACGAAATTTTGGTCACCATTTCACATATTGCTAATTCTATAAAATGATTAAGAGCAAGGGCCATTTAGATATAGGTACTTATTAAAACTTGCATATTCGTACATTAATCCAAAAATTGTAAACACTATGAAAAGTTATGATTAGAAAAAAAAAAAAAAAAAACTTGTATTATAAAGAAATATGCAAATATTGGACGGACCCGGTTCAACCGGTTGAACTAGCCGGGTCGAACCGGCTTTTAAAACACTGTTTGAAACATAAACTTTCCAATTTCAATATGAAAATTTTAAAAATAATAACTTGTATATTAATCATTTAAAAAATAACTTATAAAAAAATAACTCACATAAAATCATCACTAACATAATACTCTATTATTCTATAAAAATTCCCAAATTAAAAAAAAAAAAAAAACACTTTCACTCAAACATTTCAAAACAAATAAAAAATTCCAATAACACTTTTCACTCCCTCCCCAATCACTTCTCCATCTCAGCAATCACTTTTCACTCTCTCCATCTCAGGTCACCACTCCCCAATTTTCTCCATCTCAGCTAATTTAGGTATGAACACCACTCTCTCCATCTCATCAGATGTGAATAAATTCATCGAGTGTTTGATTATTTAGCTTATTTTTGATGTTTAATCGAGTGTTTGATTATTTAGCTTATTTTTGATGTGATTTTAAAGTATTGACTGTATTTGTAGAGTGTAGACCAAGTGTTTGATGAATTGTCTCAATAGTTTCGTGTAATTTTTCTGCTGAAAACATATTGAATTGTCTTACTAGTTTAGAGGATATGTTTATTTTAGTTTGTTAGGTTAGATCTAATTTAATGGAATGTGTGTTTGGCTTAGCGTCTTGTCAGTTTGTCTCGGGACTGGATGTTATTTAAATGTGATATTTAAATTACGTGTTCACTAGCAGAACGAGTAGGAGGTTATTGTGTGTAAGTGTCGTAGGATGAGCAAATTATCAAGTAAGCGGAGTCATGCTCTAGGTTTGGAGTTCGACAGGTCAATGAGCTTTTAAGAGCGTTTAGAAACGTTTACTTTAGGTTTAACATTCAGCGTTTAGAAAATGCAAAAGCTGTGGGTGTGTCAGTAAAATTAGGTATAATTGGAAGAACCGGTGGTGCTGTTTGTGTAGCGTTTTGGTAAGCAATGATTCCAGTAGTGATGTTTTGATTGAATGTAACACCGAGCGCAGTAGCATAAGGACTAGCCGTCATGTAATATAGACCTGGAATCATGTTGCAAGGGTACTCTTTGTATGACATGATTCCAACTGCACTGCCTTAAACAGTAGAGTCTTTGAGCATTCTTAGGTGGTTGAGTACCGCGAGGTTTGTTCGAATGGCAGAGCTTGTGTTAGATGTGCTTGAGCAGATACTTTTAAGACTGGATGTTACTGATCTAGTCCAATGTAAAAGAGTTTGTAAGTCATGGCTATCTTTAATCTCCACTCCTCATTTTGTAAAAACTCATCTCAACTTTACTTTAATAAAAAACTACGAGTTTAGAGATAAAAGGATCATTATGCACGGTGGTTGTTGCGAGTCTGTAGACAGTTCGTTTATATGCAATGACTATCATATTGTTGGTTCTTCCGATGGCCTAGTATGCATCTCTCCTAGAGATGTTGAGCTTTTAGTAACTAATCCTTTGACTAGAGAGGTTAATTACCTACCAACATTGCCTGACAAAGTTCTTCCTGACAAGACCGCATGGCGGTTTATTTCAAAACCTTGTTGGGGTTTTGGTTATGATTCTTCTGCAGATGATTACAAGGTTGTAGTAGGGTTTGGGATAGGCAAGCATTGGACACGTTTTCATGTGTTAACAAGCTGTAAAAGGTCACCCAAAACCTCTTAATCCGTTTTCATGTGTTAACAAGCTGTAATTATACACTTGTGAAAACACTTAAGAACTTTGCATGAACTTAACAAGCTGAATTCTATGAGCATTAATCCACTACAGAACAATTCCTTTGCTGTCTAAAGCACACTTTGCATCATAGTTTTCTTCAATGGTACCTAATCACTCTCCCTGTCCATGCTGATGTCGTTTGGTCTACAGAGTTTCAGTTTATAGTTAACTGATGGTTCTCTTTGCTTGAGGTTCCATTGCCTGGGCTACTTTTAAAAAATCGCACACACACACATAAACAAGAACACAACAACATGAATCTATTTCACACCAAAATAAGGTTCATAAGGCATACATGGTTTGGGGCCATTGGGCAAAAGCATAATGATCCATGTTCATGGCCACACTAGCGAATCTATATGATAGTCTTTTGGATATATAGAAATTGTGTCCATAGACGATCCATGTAGTTCTGGCCCATAATTTTAGTTTTCCTTCCAGGGCTTTGCCCTCAAAAACCCAAAATATCCACTGACGCGCTTCGTGCCCTCTGAATCAGAATCCCTCCCTATAGCGGCGTTGTGACTAGCGGCAATAGCAACACTCCTAAGCAACAACTAAGTCTCCAAAATTAATACGATAATTACTATTTAAGATTCATGAGAGTTTGGGTCAGGTTGGGTATCCTCACAAGTTATTACATACCCGAAGAAACAATCCATATGTATGTGACAATGAAATAGAAAAGTATATATATCACATCATATATATATATATATATATATATATATATATATAATTACAGCTTGTTAACACATGAAAACGTATAGCAACACTTAAGCTGTAAAACACTTAAGCTGTTCATCAGAAGTGTATAGACAGTATGATCATTAGAAGAAGCTGAGTAGCAGCAAGCCAAGCCGTAGCAAGCCAAGCAGTAGCAAGCCCAGTACCATGCCAAGTAGTTATTTACGTATGCAAGATAAAGAGATCCATATTGAAGAACCAAGGAATTCTTTCTCTCCCCCTCAAAGTCTTGGGAAACGAGTAAGAACCAGGAACCATGACGAGGAATATCTCCAAGAACACGATCATGAAAGTGAAACAAGGAATTCTTTCTCTCCACCTCAAAGTCATGGGAGACGGGTAAGATTTAGAAACCAATACGAGGAATATCAACAAGAACAAGATTATGAAGAAGACATGAGTGATGATGAAGAAGACAATATCGGTTCAACTTCACACGATATGTTTACTATGGTACTTTACTTCATTACGCTAACTGAAAACCATTTCATCCACGCATTTGCATATTAGTTACCATAGTAACCTAGTCAGTACTTACAACTTACCATAGCATGACTGCATATTAGTTACAGTTTGATCAAAAGCTTGAATTATCAGTTCTTCAAAAGAGTAATCAATTTCAAAGTTAAACCTTCTGATATACCTATTGAAAACAATAAACCCCAGATCCACTTGTGGAAGAGTTCTGTGAGCTTACTGGGATGTCATCGGATAAGGTCCATCTTTCGAGATCTAGTGTTTCGTTATCCAAGATGAAGGAGGGTAAAGCTCGTAGGCACCACCATGGTATTAAAATCAAGGTTGCTTCTCCTGGATCTGCATCTATAGGTGCTGGTAAGAAGTACTCAATAGAGGAAGTTTTGAGTCTGAGTTGCATTTCTCGCAGAAGTACTCAATAGAGGAAGTTTGTGTCTTTGTGAGTTGTGACATAGCCCCATATTAGTTATTCTAGATGGTCAACATCTTACCTTGGGCTTTATTCCAATATAGTTAATGTGTTGTCCATTGCATTCTAAGTTTCTAACTATATACAGTTGGTATCTAGTGTGCCCTTTTATTCTACAATTTTCTAACGTTAGATTCATTTGCTAAAGTGAAAACTGAAAATTCATACAAGATGCCAGTATCTTACAGGCGGCATACAAGTAACACGAGTACCCTTAAAAGCTTCGCCATATCGAAATTATGATACATATTAACATTCTTCAGTTATATTAGCGTCTTTTAATTGAAACGTGGAGTAAGTTCTAAGTTCTAACTACCCCATATCGTTGTAGTTATTTTGGAATTTAGTAGTCAACATATGACCTAAATAAAATCAAAGCTAACTTTTGGTTGGGAATGGTCAGAAGATTATGGTTTGGCGTGACATTTGGCTGGGAGATGAGCCGTTATCTATATACATTAGTCATAGGATTGTGTATGAGGGTAGATTTAAAAATGATGCTGCAGTGGCAGACTTGTATGATGATGGAAAATGGAGATGGCCTTAGGATTGGTTCGATAAATTTCCTATTATGAAACTGCACACTCATAATCAAAACATTACTTGCCTAACTGCTTCTTTATTTTCGGAAACCACTTAATAACTTTCAACACCAGCTAGCCTACTCCTAGTTTTGGGTCAGTTTTGCACTTTCTGTTATATCAGTGGGTATTTTGCACTTTCTGTTATATGACTAGTGATTACAACTGTGCAATATGACAGTTTTTATTTTCATTTTTTTCAGGCAGAAATATGAAGAGACTAACAAGGACCTTTTCACCATCAACTAAGAGAAAGTGGATAGCTTTTGGATGATAGAAAGATTGTGGTCATGGGACATACTGCGCATGAGTGTTTTTAGACAAAATATTGCTTCATGAGATTATCTTGGTGTTATTTTTGCTATTGTGCGTACTTTATCGTCTTTATAACTACACATTTGTTAATCTTGGATCCACTATTAGATGCTATGTTAAAAGGAATCGATATGGATTTTCATTTCTAAAGTATGTGCAGTTGACTATTAGTTGGCATATCTTTCATTTTTGTTTAAATATTGTACTCACTTTCGTTTTAGTTGACACATCTTGTAAATGTGGCAACCGTTTTAGTTGACATAGAAGCTACATTTAGTGACGACCAATTTGGTCTCTAATGGTTTTGAAGTGGTTGGTATTTAACCCATTGGGTGACCACTTATTTCGTCATTAAATGATACTCACTAGTGACCATTATCTCGTCACCAAAAATGAAAATTAGTGACCAAATATTCGTCATTCATAGTTTAAAACAGGTTGTCACTGTAACTCATAGTGACGAAATATTTGGTCACTAATGTGTGACGAATTCTATATTGGCCACTAACTGAATCAGTGACGGAGCTATAGTGACGACTGGTGACAACTCTGGCTTGGTCACTAACAGATTTTGTGACGACTTTTTATACTGTTAGTGACGAAATCTGTTTTGTCACTGTAGGCCAATTTTCTTGTAGTGATATTAGGTAAAAAAAAAAAAAAAAAAACTTTTAATGTATAAAACATCAAAAATGAACTTGTAACTTACTACTTTAATAGTGAGTATTACAAGAAATAAAAGAAATAAAAGAAATTAAAAAATGTGTTTATATATGTACAACATTATAAAATTTGTAGTAACAAGCTATTGTTTAGTAACTAAATTTAAATGAAATACTATATGGTAAGTAAAAATTGTAAAGTACAAAACATAAAAGGTGAAGTTGTAACTTTCCAATGTGCAGTATTTGAACTCGAGTCTTTTGGCTCAAATAGCATGCCTTTCTTTCATTTCAATTTCAAAATATAAGTTCACTTTTATCTTTTTAATTGTCTCAAATTTAATGTTTATTTTCATTAACAACTAATCAAAATACTTCTAAATGAGTGAGAATGAAATTTTATTGATTAACATTATAAGAAATCATTTTTTTAATTTTGTGAAATTTAAAAATAGACATATAATTTAAGACGGAGGACTAATAACTACATATTAGTTTCTTGTAATGTATTACTCCTAGAATGAATTTATTTTAACTAATATCTAAGCAAGAAAAGTCAAGAAGTTCTTATGAATAGTAATTTTGGGTGATAAATATATATATTATTAATATAACTGCTTATTTGATATTTGAGAAATGCACCATGTCGGTATTGATTTTTAACCATTAATGTTACATCACCTTACTCCATCCTCACACAACATCATAATACGTGTCTTTAAATTATCATATCTACTCGATCATCAGGATTTTTATTTTCTCAAAGTTTCATGATCATGTAGTTATTGTTGTATTTGGGGTAACTACATAATAACTTTGGATAATTTACTTGAGTCTCCAAAGAAACTTCTAACAAATCACGTAGTTATTGTTAGATTTGGGGTAACTATTCTGATAATAATGAGTGTTTTCATACTATTCTGATAGTAATATAAATTCATTTCAGTGTTCCATGATCAAGTAGTTAGCAAGGCTGTCAAACTCGCGAGTTTACACGTAAGATCGTACGATCTTACGTGCACACCAGCCAAAATCGTGTAGGATCGCATCTGAGGTAGGATCGTAACTAAGATCGTAGGATCGCACGTAAGATCGACACGCGATCCGAGTTCATTTTTTTTTTTTTTTTTTTTTTTTTTTAGTCCATTCCACTAGCTTAGGCAAAAAAAAAACAAACGTGTGTTTTATTAATGTCTAATAAGCAAACCACTGTTGTTTCATTTTCTAAACAGATTATAGTTTATACATAGTTTTCTACTTTTCTAAATAGATTATAGTCTAAAAGTGTTCAATAGTTTAATTTACTTTGCTTCACTGTGATTAAACTAATCAAAGGGTATGTTTTGGGATGCCACTTATGCAACGTTTGTTTTCTTGAAATCATGTAGATGGCTCGTATGTTTTGAGACATTTAAGGCTTATGTTATTTAATATTTTGTTTACTAAATCGTTAATGTAACGATTGAAACTTGACATTTTGTGGTTTACTATTACTTTGGTGTTTGAAATTTGAACTTTGTAATTTTCAAGCGGATCTTATATGAATTATCTTTGATGTTGAGTAGAAATGCAAAACAGTTTGACTCGTATATCATTTGTTTACAAAATATGACAAATTGGTAGGATCGTAGGATCGCGATCCGATCCTACGATCTCGATCTTGCAAAGAGAAAAACGATCCTGCGTGGGATCGCGATCTTGACAACCTTGGTAGTTAGTGTTAGATTTAGGGTAACTCTATTCTGATGTAATATTTTGTACTTATTACATCAATTATCAAAATTACTATTTGATGAATAATAATTTTCAGTTTAGCAACTTTCTTTAATATTTTACTTTATATTTAAAGTTATATATTTTTTAAATTAAATATTTTTTACTTATTATTAATTACCAAATTTTATTTTTTCTAAAATTTATCAATTTCAACTTTATACTTTGTATTCTTTAACCGGTAAAATTTAAACTTTGTATTATGGTGTGGTAGTTGAGAGCATATCATTACTATATCAAAGACGCGCTTCAATTTACGATTCTTATGTTTAATTTAAAGAAACTTACACAAATATTGACACTAATGAAAACCATCCCGGCGTAGCGCTCGGGCACCCAAAAACCTTGTTTAAATCATTTCATAGTGTATCAAATCACGTTATCAAGGGAACTTTTAACAAGCGGTCATTATGAAGTTGATAAGCAAGCCAATTTTGATGAACTCATGAAATGATTGCAATGAGGAAACCGGTGGAATATGGAAACCAAACATCTAAGATGTGTGTATGTCGTCTCATAAAGTCATAATAATGGTTTTCATTCTCACGGTCTGTATTTGGAGATGGCTAAACTAAACACCAATTGTGCAATTGTAGCAGTTTTGGGCTTCAAGAAAAGTGATGGACTGGTTCTTCTACCATTTGTTGTTCATATTGTATTTTTACGGTGTAATAATCATCTCTTATAAAATTGAATGACTAAATTGTTAGAAATTGGGGTTAGGGTTGTGATGATAATCTTAGATATCTTTTCAAACCATGTATGTTCACTTTCTATATAAAGTATTTCGACCCTATAGATGCCTGAGTATTACTAAATCCTTATTGCATAATTTAAGAACAATTAGTTTTCTAGGCACAAGAATACTAAGTAGAAACAAAAGGGAATCGTATGTGTTTTTCTTATGTTAGAATGAGACCAATGAATCTGTTAATAAACATATTTAATATGATAGTTATGGGCAATTAAAGTCGGTTATAAAACAACAGTCACATCGGTTGGGAAAAAGGATGAGAAATACGGGTAAGTCATTTGGAGCACTAAATATACCATTTGGGTCGGGGCTTTGCCCCCAAACCCCAATGAGAGGCGGCCCCACCTCGACCCACACCCACTCACCTCGGAGCGGGACCCCAGCAAGGGGCTCTGCCCCTTGACCCCTGCGTCCTTGTCGTGGTGGAAACACATTAGCTCAAACAAGTGTGCACTTCACACTTCCCTAACTCGTATCCGAGAATAATATGAAATCCCATTAGTTTTATAGTAAATCCCAATTACCTAAAATATTCAATGACACTAAAAATCACCAACATAAATGCATGATACTAAAGCAATACATGAAATTTTGGTTGTAGATCAATGTTTATGACTATAAAACTAGTGGTAATAAGGCTTCGAAGACGCATCCCCGACCCTAAAAAATGCATCGTCCTTATTAGCTTGACCTGACCAAGACGCGTCGTGAACGGAAGAAAGAGAGAATTTGATCGTTGCCAAGACCGAGTTGTGAAGTACGTATTGGAAGGAATATTTTCCCTTGATTATCATTGATTAGTAAAATCCTTTAGTTAATACAATATGACTATTCTAGAAATAAATGCATGGGCTAGGCCTTTCATATACAAAACAGGCCTAATACAAGATAATAATAGTATCGACTAATACTCCCACATAGTTAGGAGCGAAAGGAGACCGGATGCTCAAATTGGAGCGAACCTCTTCGAACAAAGATGTAGGAAGCCCTTTGGTGAAGATATCAACGTACTGGTAGCGAGAAGGGACATGTAGAACACGCACCTAACCATAGTAACTAAGTCACTAACGAAATGTATGTCAATCTCAATATGTTTCGTCCGTTGATGTTGGATAGGGTTGGTAGAAAGATAAACAACACTGGCACAATAGATAAGAGTAGTAGATGTCAAAGGGTGTTGATATAATAATGTATAAAAACGTTATTAATATTTCTCGATATCCTTATGTTTTGACGATCACAAAATGTAAAATCATTAAACGTAAAATCATTACGTAAACAAGTATTTAGTTACAAATATCATTCCATCCAACTAAATCACTTAATGTATGAACAAACAAATGTCTAATACATTTTATGATCAAATTGATTTTTATTAGACACTACAAATTTTATAAAATGTTATAAACATTTTATATATTTTAGAAAAATACTTTTGGTAATTAAAGAAAAATGTTTAATTCATAATAAATATATGAATTCAAAATTTTAACCAAAATCAGTTACATTTTCACCTAATAAACTTTCCCCAGTAAAAGACAAAAGAAATGGCACAGTAGATAAGAGTAGCAGATGTCAAAGGGTGTTGATATAAATAATGCATAAAAATGTTATTAATATTTTTCAATATCCCTATGTTTTGACGATCACAAAATGTAAAATCATTAAACGTAAAATCATTACGTAAACATGTATTTAATTACAAATATCATTCCATCCAACTAAATCACTTAAGGTATGAATAAACAAATGTCTAATACATTTTATGATCAAATGGATTTTTATTAGACACTACAAATTTTATAAAATATTATAAACATTTTATATATTTTAGAAAAACACTTTTGGTAATTAAAAGAAAATGTTTAATTCATAATAAATATATGAATTCAAATTTTTAACCAAAATTAGTTACATTTTCACCAGATAAACTTTCCCCAGTAAAAGACAAAAGAAATGGCACAGTAGATAAGAGTAGCAGATGTCAAAGGGTGTTGATATAAATAATGCATAAAAACGTTATTAATATTTCTCGATATCCCTATGTTTTGACGATCACAAAATGTAAAATCATTAAACGTAAAATCATTACGTAAACAAGTAAATATCATTCCATCAAACTAAATCACTTAAGGTATGAATAAACAAATGTCTAATACATTTTATAATCAAAGGGATTTTTATTAGACACTACAAATTTTATAAAATGTTATAAGCATTTTATATATTTAAAAAAAACACTTTTGGTAATTAAAGGAAAATGTTTAATTCATAATAAATATATGAATTCAAATTTTTAACCAAAATCAATTACATTTTCACCAGAACTTTCCCCAGTAAAAGACAAAAGAAATAGCCGTTACAGGAGGGCAGCCCCCTTAATTATAAGGGGCGGCCCCTTTAATTTTAAGGGGGCCGGCCACCAATTAACGGGGTCGACACGCTCCTGTGGCTAGGTTCTTTTGCCTATAAATACTGGTTCATTTCTGCAGTTTTTTCTCACCTTTTGCACTAAAATTTTCAGTCCCATTCCTTTCCAAACATCTTTCTAAATATTTTGATCATAAGTTTATTAGTTTTTGTTTCAAGTGATTCAATCCCTCACCACTCAAAGTGCAAGAGAAAAATACTCCTTCTATATCAAATCAAGAAGTATTGAAGATTAGTTTTGTAGTTTGTGTAAATCACTTGTAAAGTTGTGTTGTGCTTGTAATAAGTAGATTTAGGTGGGTTTGTTATTAAGTAAAGTTGAAGTAGTGTTGTGAAGAAGAAGTAGTGAAGTAGTGTGAAGTAGTAGTGGTGTGTACAAGTCGTGTAGAAGTTGCGATAAGTCGTGAGATTGGTTCTAGCTATCATTAGAACTCGACATTTAGCTTAGTGTCGTTAATTGGTGTAAGCAAAAGTTGTGTAAGGTTTCTCCGCCACAAGGGAGTTTGTTGACATAGTGAAGAAAACTCTCGAGTAAGAGACTCGGGGAGTGGAGTAGGGCGAAGAGGAGCTTCGTAGCCGAACTACTATAAATTCTTGTGTTGTGGTTTGATCTCTCCAACTCTATCTTTTCATTACTTTCATATTTACATTTTACTTGCTTAGCTAGATAAAATTGTTCATTTATTGCAAGTGTTGATATTCACATAAACTAGAGTCAAAGTTTTTGAAAACAAAGTTTTTATAATTTAAAATGAAGTAAAACTATTCAACCTCCCCCCTTCTAGTTTTCAACAATTGGCATCAGAGCTACGTTAAACAAGATTTTTTTAAAATAAACTGTATTTTAAAACTTGAAACGATCTATGGAATCTGAAAAATATTTAGAAGGGCAATCTATGCAAAGACCACCACTATTTGAAAGTGATGGATTTCTTTATTGGAAAAATCGATTCGAAACTTATGTGAAATCAAAGGATCTAGATCTTTGGCATGTTATTACTAATGGTGATTTTCCTCCTATACAAACTAATCCCGAAACTAAAAGGGATAAAATTGTACCTTTTAAAAAACAAAACGATGATTTGAAAAAGAAACTTGCTAAAAATAATGAGGCTAAAATGGTGATTTACAATACGTTACCACGCAAAGAATATGAAAGAATTTTTATGTGTAAAACCGCAAAAGAAATTTGGAATTCTTTACTAATCACTCACCAAGGTAACAGTCAAGTCAAAGATAATAAAATAGATATTCTTGTACAACAATATGAACAATTTATGATTCCGGAAGAGGAATCAATAGATAATGCTTTTGTTAGATTTAACACAATCATCACAAGTTTAAAAGCACTTAATGAGAATTTTTGATGGATCTAAACACCTTGAACTTGTGTTAGATTGATACTTTGAGTTATATCACTAAGTATGCGGAATCTACTTAGTAACACTTAGAAGTTTGATTGTGAGTAAGACAGTTGTATATAAATAAGAACAATGTATGTAAACAAACTATTAGCTCCAATATTATTAATGATAATAATACGAGTGATCTTGATATCACTAGGGTTACACCTTGAAGCTCTAAAAACGTATATCAAACCTTTAACCTAGGATCTCCTTTTGTAGTACAAGGAGTCCTCTTCTACAAGATAAGTATAAAGCTAATAGAATAAGATATACACAAGATCTATTCTATATTTATCTAAACATGTTTCCTAACAGTTATCTAATAAGCAATGGTAATATATGTTCTTGCAGTGGTAATGAGTTTCCACTGCAAGTACAATCTTCTGCAGTTGTAACATCTTCTCTTAGCCGTGGTAACTGTTAGTATAATTCCCAACAATCCTCCCCTAACTTATGATTAATACAGAAATCAATAAGTTTCTTCAAGTATTCAGTAAACATGAGGATATGGGAATTCTTCCAAACACTTATCTTTTTCTTCTTAACTCTTTATCAGCTCTCACACTTTGATCATAAATCCTTTGTAGCAAATCTTCTATGACTTCAGTTCTTTCCCAGCACCTAAGCTTCACAGTTCTCATCACATCCAATACTCCAGCTCTCAATGGATATTCTTTCTCAGCCAGCATAAAGACATCAACTCCATCTTGAGTAGAAACATGATGCACAGAACTTGAATCATAGAACTTCCACAAGGTTCTTTGATCATGAGCTTCAAATCTCCAATATCTATCACTTGGGTCAGGTTCATATAATCTTCTGAAGTAAACCCATAACTCCTTAGCCTTGACATCAACAAGTTCATCCTTCTTGAACTGATCTTGAACAATCCTGATGAGGCGAAAAATGATCCGTTTTTAGGGGGTCATTTAAGCCCGAATCCGACTTTATTTGATCAAATATTGCCCTAAATCGTTCCTTTTGTGATTTTAGGTGTTTGGAGAGTGAATTCTGGAAAAGAGGCTATTTTGGACATTTTTGGAGCATAAAGTAAAGAAAACGGCAAAGTACCAAAAATCCAAGCTGAAAATACAAGATGACGGCGTCAAGACCAAAAGCTTGACGGCGTCAGACATGAAGAATTAAATATCGAAGGTGGTGACGGCGTCAGACGTACTGGTGACGGCGTCAAAGTGGCCAAGAATAATATACCGTGGTTGGTGACGGCGTCACATAGGCCGTCATAAGTGGATCAAGGCCGTCCGAGGAAGTTTATGGCGGCGAGGTGACGGCGTCAGAATTAACTCTTGACGCCGTCAGACTGTTTTTCCTATATATAGTTTTCTAGTTTTTTCATTAAAGGAGAGAAGTTTTGGTGAAACCCTAAAGACGATTTTGGTGCCTCTTTCACAGGTTTTTCAAGGGTTCCAAACCCTTGAGACCTTGCATTGTAATTGAGATAAGTGTACTTTCAATTCAATCAATATGTCTATGTGTTGGTTGTTTATCTCTTGTTCTTGTCTCAATTCCATTATGCTAGGCTAGATCTCTCTTGTGTTTGCTTAGATCTAATGAAACCTAGATGTTGATTATGTGTTGATTACTTGTCTATTCTTGTTTTGAATGAATGATTTATATGTTAGGCTTAAGAAAACTGGCAGATCTCCAAATGGTAACATGCTTGAACGTCTTAAGAAACATGAACCGAGGCGTACTAGGTCTTTATTGGTTGTATTTAATGCATGAGCCACTGTTTACAATCCCTATAGTTGTGCTGGGTCATGGTGTAGGAGGAGATAAGAGCTCATAGAGTTGGGGAGTTATGTATGCCACCCCACGAATGGTATTAAGGAATACAATCCGTCATTCATACAAGTGTAACAAGTAATTAACATGTAAAAGATATCTAGGGAGTAATGAAGTCTAAGTAAACACAATTTC
>JARVZY010009391.1:0-27538 GCA_030686995.1 Artemisia argyi
TTAATGTGTATATCTTTGTGTGTGTACATCTCCTTAGTTGTCCAAAGTGGCAAAGTGATTTTTTTATAACGTGTACAACCTCCTTAGCCATCTTAGTAGCAAAGAAGACAATGAATGTAATAATATAGTGTCTAATATATATACTTTTGGCTCCTGTCCCAATCAGCTAAATTCGCTCATTTGCCACTTGTAAGTAAAATTTTCATAGTATTTGGTCATCTGAGTCAATGAATAACGTTAAATCTCTGTTGTGGCATACTGAAACTTGATATAGGAGGCTGGAGTTAAGGTTAACCCACTCGGGGACCTTAACAAGGAATCAGAAAGAAAATTAGGAAAGCTCGTATTGGAAAAGTAAGTGCAGATTACTACAGCCTTTTACTTGAAGTTTTATCTATAATAAATTTAATATTCATTTCGATATTGATTGTAGGTACGGAACTGAATTCTATATACTACACCGCTACCCTTTGGCAGTTCGACCTTTCTATACTATGCCATGTTATGACAACGAGGCTTATAGCAACTCATTTGATGTTTTCATGAGAGGTGAGCTGATATATGTCATCTAAATTTTGTATAAGTGACCATGTTTCTTTTTGGAAGTTAAATTATATTTCTGCTTTTGTTCAGGTGAGGAGATCATTTCAGGATCCAGCGTGTGCACGAACCTGAACTACTGGAAGCACGTGCAAAAGAATGTGGGATTGATCTTAAAACATTATCAAAATATATAGATGCCTTCAGGTACATATTCTTTAGAGGCAGTAGCTATATGTGCAAGTTGGGTAACGGGTCAAAACTCATTTGGGTTAAAACTACACATTTTTGTTACTTCGGGTGACTCTTACTCAGTTAAATTGTTCCTCTTTTCATTATTGCTTTTAGTTTGATCATTTAGATAAATCACAACCCAAATCGACCCATTTAATCACTAAGTTAGTCGAAATTGCCATCCCTAATTTGTCATTGTCCTTGTTCTATTCAATACAATAAGAATGTAACTGACCTTAAGTAACACTTCCATCTTGAATGGCTATATATGTTGTTCTTAAATACTGTTTACCAAACTGTTGCTATGTTCTTTGAAGATATGGTGTGCCACCACATGGTGGATTTGGAGCTGGATTGGAACGTATCGTGATGCTCTTCTGCGGCCTTAACAACATCCGACAGGCATCACTTTTCCCTCGTGACCCACGACGGCTAGAACCATGATTTATGTAGGTAGCAAGGGCTATGAAACCTGCTGTTTTTGGTTAACCCCTGCATTAGGAGATCTTGGGATTAGGAATGGTGAATCTGGCCTTATTACCATGTTATCATTGTTTTTATTTTTTTATTTTTTATTTTTACTTTTAATAGTTACCATGGTTAGTTTTCGATGAACATATGAGATAGTTATGAACTTGCATGACAATTGGTGGTTTTAATTTAATTTCTTCATCTTTGCAAGTTGCAGCAGGCCGGACCTAAGAAACCAGCACATGATGATCTGCAACGATTCCAAATAACGATTACTATTGTAATAACCAAATACTCGAACAACAAAACTAAGACAAATATAAACTAACAGTTTAAATACTAAATGTTCAATATTTGCGCTTCATTGCTGCACTAAATGTTCTCAGAATAGTGAAACAAAGTGACTTGAGAAGCTCGATATTTGATTCTTATCTTGCAAAAACGCTGCACACCAAAAACAATATTGCATACTCTATTGCATATAGATGAACTCGCATCCAAAAGAGTTGAATTGTGATGATTTGGATGTTTTAGTAGTAGTAGGGTATATTATATAAACTCGACAAAACCTGTGTCCCAATGGTACCCCTTTTTGTATAAGAAGCTCTCAACATGTGAAATAGTTTGTATTCTATATATTGTGAGATAGTTAATTGCTTTTGCAATAAAAAAAAAAAATCGACAATTATATTTTTGTAAAGAACGAAACTTTTAACTACAAGTTAGTATTTTACCTGATAAAGAAATGTCAAAATACATTGTTGAAAACAAATAACATGCCTGTGTGTTACTACAAGTAGTCGTGTACATAAAACTCGAAACCGAAAAAAAAAAAAAAAAAAAAAAAAAAAAAAACCCAAATTGGTTGACACCGATTTTTGGCAAAAACCGGTGGTTTCCAAGTGGTTTGGGTAGTAGACCTTTGGAACCGGTTCTCTTTTTTTTCAAACCGAACCGGTTTGAAAAAACCGGATTCAAGCCATGATCGTGCTCACCAAAGAAACTAATAGAAGGATTCAACCAGCTTTTTCAAAAAAAAAAAAAAAAAAAAAAAAAAAAAAAAAAAAAAAAAAAAAAAAATTACAAACTGGCCTGAACCGATTACCACCGGTTTGAGTTTTTCCCCTCAAAATCCAAACCGAACTAAACCAAACCGGTTTTTGAACATTGACCAAAAACCGATTCGGTTATCAAACCCGAACTGGTTTTCAAAAAAACCGGTCTTGTACACCTCTAACTACAACTGAGTAGTATTTTACCTAATAAAGAAATGTCAAAATACATTGTTGAACATAAATAACCTGTGCACACTATGCATGTGTGTTATAGACATGTTATAGCATGACTGAAAATGCTCCGCACCTAGCTCTCTAAAACCGCCTTCAACCCATAAGGTTATATTAATCATAATTATAAAAAAAGTTTGTCTAACAGGTGCTTATATGGCATTGGTTAAATGTTATTAAATAAACTCAAATTTTCTTTTTAAGCTAAAAAATGCATTTAATACACATTAATTAAATATATAAATTACCTTAGTTATATGTGATATTTAGCTTAATGAGCTAAATGTTTCTTTTTTTATACGTCTAAACAAATGCCCCTATGAACACTCGTTTGACAAACTCTTATATAGTAGGTGCATACCTTAGAATGCAGTGTTGAAAAAAAAGTCGTGTTTCTATTAATAATTTCTTTTAAAATGAAAATCTTAACCAAAACTCTTTAAGCCTATGTTTAGAAAAATATTCCTGTCCTCATAAAGGTGTTCATCTTATTATTTATATTTGTCACATAAAAAGTGTATATTTTTTATTTTTGGATAGTAATTATGACTGATTTTTCTGTATTACCCTTATAAACAAAACATGCATTAATACTCATTCATAATTTCTATATTAACTATAAGGATAAAATGACTTTTTATCAATCAAAACTAATATTAATTACAAATATCATAATTTATTTATTTATTTTTTGTTTGTTGACGCTCTTCTTGGGACGGAAGGAGTAAACGGGCAACAAAAATAATTGAAAAAATTTGAAAAGAAAGTAAGTAATGACTATTATCATATTAAATGTATATCCGTGCAAAACGACGGTATATAGCATCTAATAGTTATACTTGCGAAATATTGATTCTGGTTGGACCTATAATGCAAATCGTGTGTTTTTTTGAAATATAAAACGTGAATTTTTTTAAAATTAATATAGTGTGTGTTTTTTTAAAAGTTGTTAAGTTTAAAATTGATTAAGCTTAAGGTGCATCAAATAGTCTACATGGGTACACACAAGTATTTAATAATAATTTTTTTTTGTGTAACCCACTTATTTCCACTAATACATTTATATCTACAAGGCATAAAATGTCTTCCTCTCCCATTAAGACACACTAAAAGCCATGGGTCTCATATGGACCCCACCCATCTCTTAGCTAACAATAAAAATAAACAAACTTAACTAACCTAAGGCCTTTGGCCTAGCGGTACGTGAGTTGCCCACCAATCTAGAGGTTGTGGGTTCAAGCCTCGCTGGAGTTATTTGTAAGATATATGATGAGATAGCTGATATAGGGTGTGAAAAGGTGTTGTTCAAAAAAAAAATAATAAAAAAAAAATAAAAAAAAAATAAATTCGACAAACTTAGCTACTCAAAATAAAAAGATATATTCCTATATATGATGGGATTTCTTTTTCGATATACCTCATTCAGTATAAATATCAACTCTCCAAACTCTCTCTCCACGTTCGACTTATAAACCTTAAAACGATTTTAAAACTTTGGTTATGTTTTTGCTAGAAGCAAGAAATCCAGTTCAAGGTTGTTTCAAGACAAGTGACGATTTCAGGTAAATACGTATCTCATGTTTGAAACTATATAATGGTTCATCCTAGAATTTTGTCAGCTAGATAGAAAGTAGGGTTTAGTTATGCCACTTAAGAAAAAACGTTACTAATTCAATGGCAAAGATAATATTGTTCATTGTTGCATGTTGTATCGGAAAAAAAAAAAAAAAAAAAAAAACGTTGCTATTTAGTGGACCGCATGACTATCATGACTATTAGGATTGTTTTGAGACCTCGACGTGAGTGTAAAGGTTTTCTATTATAAAACATGATATGAATTGTAAGTGTAAGTTTTCTTGTTATTTAGGCTAAAAAAGACCAAAAGAAAAATAATAAGGAACTTAGCAAAGATGGTTAATATGGTTTTAATGAATCATGAGCATATCCTGTTAGGAATGCATTTAGGGGGTGTTTGTATCAGCTTATTGATAAGTGGGCTTATTATAAGCTCCTTTTTCTCCAGCTTGTAGGCTTATCCAGTTGAGTTTATGAATTTAGATAAATCATAATCTAGATCGACTTGGTAAGCTCATAAGCCAAAAAAAAAAGTATGAGCTTTTCAAAATTTACATAAGCTCATAAACTTACCTAATTAATAAGCTAAGACAAATACCCCCTTAGTATTATGTTTGTAGGTAAATATTATGAATCGTGAATTGTATATCTCCATTAATTAGAAACGTGGTATATAAATACCAATACAAAGTATTCTAGAGCATGAGCCTTGACCCATACAAATACATGTGGACTTAGCTAATACTATACGACTAACAATGTTATGCTAAATTCCATGTAAAATGTCATGAAAGTAGGACAAAGAAGGGTTTTGATGAACCATGCATGCATGCGTTCACGCCAAAAAAGAAAGAACTATATAACTATACACGGGGACGGAACCAAGGGGTTCCCGTGGATGCCCGGGCACCCATGGATTTTTCTATGTAGTGTTAAATTTTGCAAAAAACATTGATTTTTCCTAAAGCCATCTTAAATGCACCCGGTCCGTCAAAATATGTTTCTAGTATTAGTGTTTAATTTTTTTTGTGCACCCGGTTATATTTAGTTCTGGTTCGGTCCCGACTATACAAGTAGTTTGATATTTTCTTGCAAAATGTTAGATAACTGATAATGCTGAAACTCGTACTTTATGCAAGTTTTTAAATATATATTTGGGGTGTTACAACTTAAGTAACCATCTTCCAATGGAACTAGAGCAGGTGCCAGTAAGATAGAAGTAATAAAGTGGCAAATAAAGAAGCCGCAATGGCAGAACATGATCCTCTTGCTGCCAACTATGGTGACATTCCTATCAAAGAACTTCAATCAAAGGCGGTTACTACTCGTGTATAAACCAAGGTTAGCTCTGTAACAGAAGATCTTATAGATCAACTAGTGTTAATTAGAGGACATGTGCATGAGATTCGTGCTTTTGGTGAGAATTTGGCGTTTTTGACGGTGAGAGAAGGGGGTTCTACGGTGTAGTGTGTAGTGAGAGTTGATGCTAACGATGGTGTTAGTACTCAAATGGTCAAGTATGCTACCGGCATTACTGCACAGTCGTGTGTTGATGTTGAAGGAATTGTTCAGTTTCCGACTATGCCAATTACCAGCGCATCTCAGCAGGTGAATGCAAGCTCTTTAAGTAGTATTTGATGTGCATTATACTGTTTCTATCTCGTCATAAATAGTTGATGGCAAATTTCAAGAAAAGTTATCATTCCGTCATACATATATATGTCAAAAGAGAAAAGTTATATACGAAACTACATTTAGCTAAAGTACAAATTAAACGATCTCATCCATCCATTCCCCTTTCATCCAACGGTGTATATTAATTACACACACAAAAAAAAAAAAGGGGCATTTTTGTACTTTCAATACTTACTCTTATACTTACCCCGTATCACACATTTCACGTGTTTCTCACCCTCACCCTCACACACAGTAAAACACACACTCTCTCCTCATTTCCCCCAATTCAAACGCTAACCCTAAATCGTTTAATCGCCGCTAATCCGTCATCAATCCATCATTAATCGCCATTTAAATGGAGGTACGTGATGAAATAGCTCAATCTAAAGAGCGTTTGTTGTCGGATCCCATCGATAATGTCGAATCTGGTATGTTTTTGTCTCATTTTTTTAAATCAGTTATTATTTTGAATTTTTGTTATCGATTAGGTTATTTTTTTGAATTTATTAGCTTATTTTGTGGTTTTATTAGCTTTTTTGTTACTGAATGAGTGTTTGGATTAGTTTATGTTAGCGATTAGATTAGATTTTAGGATTAGTTAATTTTTTTTTATGTAATGACTGTTTAGGATTAGCTTATTTTTGCTTATTTTTTGGTTTGTGATAAGCATAAGTAGATAAGCAAATGGAATTTTGCTTATCACTGAATAATCCTATGGGATTATCATTGAATCCCATGGGATTCACATATGAATTAGTGGTTTGTGATGTATAAGTAGATTAGCGAGTACATTGTGTTTGAGTTGTTTTTTTTAGAGAATTACGGACTATTTAGATTTGTTTTTGCTTGATGTAAGCTGTATATGTGATATATTTGGCTAGATAAATATGGCATAATCAGATAAGCAGTTGTAGTTTGAGTGTTTAGCAAATTCGTTATGTACATCGTTGTACTGTTTTTGTATGCTTTTGCATGATTTACGCCTTTATGTGTGATATATGTACCTGTAAGGAGTGTTTGGGAAATAGCGTAACTAAAGCAATGTAGGATGAGATAGTGTTCGGTTTTATGAAAATGGTGTTGTCATTCAAATAAGATAAGTGGTTGATTACTTATTATTAAACAAAAGTAGTTTCAAATAAGCGATTGCAGTTTGTTTACGGGATATAATGCTTGTTGCAGCACTTCAATCTGTGTGTACATTTTTATGAATTAATCGCTTAGGTTGTTGAGATTATGCAACTTTTTTAATTGATAGCACATAGGTATTCCATCTGTATCACAAGTCCAGTTGAAAAATCTATTAGTGTTTGTTTAACTATGAACGATCAGAGGGGTGTTACAAGTCGAGGTGAAGGGATTGCGGAATATCAGTGGTTTGTGATATAAGTAGATTAGCAAATGGGATTTTGTTTCACTGAATAATCCTATGGGATTATCACTGAATCCCATGGGATTCACATAGAATTAACATTATGGCAAATATCAGTGTTTAAGAATAATCCTATGGGATTATCACTGAATCCCATGGGATTAACATATAATGAGTGTTTGTATTAGCTTTTAGGAATCAGATTTATAGTTTTCTGTTTTGTTTGTTAGTTTTAGGTGTTTGTGATTAATTAGATTTTTCTGTTGTTAGTTGCTTATAATTAATATTATTCTTTTCATCTTATAATTTATGTAGGTAACGTATTGAACCCAACACCGTTGTCTAGGTTCAATCCGTTCGATAAATTGGGAAAGAAAACATCGCCGGTGAAGCAGCCTCGGTTCAATCCGTTTGATGTTAAAAAAAAACAAATCGCCATCAAAGACAAAACCAACGGGTGATGTTAGTGAGGCTGCCAAACCAGTAGAGTTTGAGGTTAATGTTCAGGGGAAGGCGATTGTTGATCAGGGAAAGGAGAGTAGTGTTGTTATTGCTGCAGTTGTTGCTGATTCGGAGAAGGAGAGTCAGAAGGAGAAGGAGAAGGAGAAGGAGAAGGGGAAGGGGAAGGGGAAGGAGAAGGAGGAGAATGTTATTGAGAAGGTAGTGGAGAGTGAGAATGAGGAGAGTGGGAAGTTGGTTACATATAAATCAAAAAAGGGTAAAAAGGGTTCTGTTGTTGATGATAAGTCAATGGACAAGGGTTCTGTTGTTGTTGATGATAAGAAGCTTAAGAAGAATTTTAAGGTGACGGTTGTTGATGATAAGAAGCTTAAGAAGAGTATTAAGGTGATGGAGCCAGTTAAGACGACTCCGAAGAAGAAGTCTGATAAAGTAATATCAGAAGCTCCTGTTTTGAGATCCAAGAAGTTGGTTCAGGAGGAAACTCCAACTCCTCCAAAGAAACGGAAATTAGTATTAGCAAAAGTTGATGATAGTTCAAAGAAACAAAAGCTTAAGGTTCCAAAAGGTATAGATATGTCCCAAATCCATGAAAATTGTTTTTATTTCATTTCTATTGCTTTAAGTTTTTCTGTTTGAGTCTTTTATCTAATTTAATATTATGTCAAAAGTTATGGGATTGACAGTGAATCCCATGGGATTGACAGTGAATCCCATGGGATTGACAGTGAATCCCATGGGATTCATAGTGAATCCCATGGGATTTTCTAGTGAATCCCATGATATTTTAGTTATAGTAGTTGTAGTTGAGCTTATTTGATTCTCTGTACAATTGGTTGCTTGAACTAAGTTGTTGAGTTAGTTTAATATAATGATTCTACATTAGTTTTAATCCTTAGATCAGTAGTCAGAAGTCTAAATCTGCATTTAGTAGTTTTATATATAGCTGAAGAGGGTGTTTAGATCTGTGGAGTGTAGTGTGCTGTAGTTGTTAATTGATGGTCACTTAGAACTATTTTGTTTGTACAACTTTTATGCTGCTCAGAGTAGAATTATATTGGAAGTTTAATTGGTGAAAGTCAAATTGGCTTATCATTTCATTTTAGTTGGCTACTCTCATAATCTGATCTTGCATTCATGTTGATTTGTTACAATTGGTGACTGTGCATATGATTTTTGTGATTTAACATGTTCATTTTACATCTGGAAATAGTTTTTAGCAATTGAATTAAGAATTAGTCAAAATTTAGTGATCATCAAATAGTCAACTGTCATAGCATTTGATAATCTGTAGGCTACTGAATTGGCATTAACTTAGAATAGTTTAAGGCTGTTTTAGATAGGGCTTTTGCTATTTTTGGAATCTCAGTATAGTAGACAAGATTTTGCCCCCATTGTTTCGAACTTTAGAGCTTATTAGGATAGCTAATTCTTGTCTGCAAGTTAGGGCATTTTATTTTGTTTGCTGAATTTTCTTATTAACTGCATTGGTTCATATTGGTTTGTGATCTCAGTTTACTTATTTGTTTTAAGTTTGTTTAATTGTACTCTAGCTTATTTTCAGTCCTGATCCCATGGGATTAATAATGAATCCCATGGGATTCACTGTGAATCCCATGGGATTCATTATGAATCCCATGGGATTCAATGTGAATCTCTTTGTAATCAAGTGGTTTATATTATGTTTTTTTTTTTTTTTTTTTTTTTTTTTTTTTATTTTATTTTATTTTTTTATGCAGATGTTGCTGAAAAGAATATATCAAAGAGAAAGAGGGGAGATTCTTCCGTTTCTGTTAAAGAAGAAGATAAGGGGAAGAAAGTGAAGGACGATACTGGTAAAGAAGATATTGTACCTGACAATGTGATGAAGCAGCTGATGAAGACTTTGTTGAAGAATTCAGTGGTTAAAGTAGAAACTGATGAGGAGAATGAATCGAAGCCGAATAAGAAAGGCAAGAAGAAAGAAAAGGTGTTGACAGAAGAAGAAAAACGCCATCAAGATTATCTGAAAAAAAAAAATTTCCCATTCTTCAAGCTAGGTCAGCTCCTACCGCCCTTCATACTGCCATCCATGGCATAAAAAATGTTGATATTGAGAAGTTTTTGGAGGAGATAGGGTTTAGCTCATATTTCAAGTTTGATATAAACAAAATTCTGGCAAGGTTAGGTAGGTATGTTGTTGATAATTTTGATGCTGAGACTTGCGAGTTGAAGTTGGAAGGTGGGAAGTCAATTCAGGCCACTGTTAACAAAGTTCATGAGCTGCTAGGTATTCCGATTGGTGGCGAGACTTTGTTATCTTTAGAAACCAGGCCAGTGGGAGATGATTTTGAGAAAGTTTGGGTTGGTCAGTTTGAATCAAAATCTGCTAAGCAAATAAGAGTGAATGATATTGCTAGCAAGTTGATTGAGTCTAAGGAAGTTGACTTCCTTTTTAAAGTCAACTTTCTTACCTTGTTTACGAATACAATGGGAATGGTTGCTGGATTGCAGGGGAAAATAAACTTTGATGTTGTTAAGCGTCTTCGTGAAGATACTAATATTCGTAGTATTGATTGGTGTGAGTACATCTTTCATTGTCTTAAAGTCAGTAGAAAACCGACCACTCTTCAAAACAAATACACGGGACCATATACCTTTCTTGCTGTAAGTTTTAAACTATACGAAGTTTTAAATTGTTTTTATGTTTGTGTGACATATTTGTTATATTTATATCATGTTACTGTGAATCCCATGAGATTAACTGTGAATCCCATGGGATTAACTGTGAATCCCATGAGATTCATACAAAATCCCATGGGATTCATAAAAATCCCATTCGATTAACTGTGAATCCCATGGGATTAACTGTGACATAGTTGTATCTTTCTTACACTTTTTCGTTCCATGTTTTTTTGTTTACAGCTTTTGTATTTAGATTCCACTAAGTACAACAAGCTTTCTTATGTCCGCACACGTCCGGCCATCAAACATTGGTCGTCTTTTTTAATGTCAAAAAGGGAGGACATGGAATTGAAAGAAGAGGTTATGGGGACGTTAGATGTTTATGATGAATCTGAGCTTCCGGAGACGGAAGGTTTTGTTGCTGGTTGTTCTAGTGAGAGTTCTTACAAGGAGGTTTGTTTAATTCCTTGTTTTATTTATTGTGATACTTCTTTATGTGTGAGCATGTTTAGGATCCCATGGGATTCATAAACAATCCCATGGGATTCATAAACAATCCCATGGGATTCACAGTTAATCCCATGGGATTCATACACAATCCCATGGGATTCACAGTTAATCCCATGGGCTTACATGGGATTAACTGTGAATCCCATGGGATTGTGTATGAATCCCATGGGATTCAATGTACTTATCTCATTATGAATATCCCTGTTTGTTTTTTCTCCAGGAATTGCTTAAAAAAATTGAAGAAAAGTTATCTGTTATAAGCAATGAAAGAGTTGTTGTTGAAGAATTTTTGGTTATAGGCAGTGTAGACTTTCCTGCCGATCCAAAGCTCATTGAACTTCATCAAAGGTATGTTCAGCTCCTCGAGCATCCTATCTCATTGAATGGTGAAGATTTTCATCGAGCTGATGATAATGGAGGTGCTGAGGGAGATGTTGATACAGTAACTGATAAATGCCTATCTGGTACCGATCCTTAATTCCGATAGGCTGTTGTGGTTCTCTTTTGTACTTGAAACTGTCGAATTTATGTAATAAATTTGTTAAATTTGTTAAATTTATAATTGTTGTAGTTCCCTTTTATTGGATCTCTTTCCGACATTGGTTAATTTATTGGATCTGTTTCCCTTTTATTGGATCTCTTTTATTTAATCCTATGGGATTTATCTGTGAATCCCATGGGATTCATCTGTTAATTGCATGTGATTCATTTGTCAATCCCAGAAGTTTTGTTGCCTAATGTTCAAAGTGTAAACCTCATAAGTTTTGTTTTAGTTATTTCAACAGTGGTTGATCCATCTCAAATACAAGAAGAATGTGATGATGGTAATGGGGATGATAAAGATGCCGAGAAGCGAGATGATGCAGTTCCCGTGAATCAAGTTGCTGAACCTTTCTCTTTAACTCAATGGATCGAAAACAATTTATAGCTGATTGAAGAGTGGTTTAATTGTGCAGCTGCTAAGTTCGATTATGTAATATTCTTGTATAATATTAGTCTTTTAATTTTACTTATTTATTTTTAATTAATTTTTTTTGTTTTATTCAGCTAAAGTCGGTCGCTGAAGGTACTGTGGAGCCAATGGGTGGCGATGTGAATCCAGGTGCCATTACTCCTCAAAATATGGCTACTCGTGCCTCCCATGTAAGTTTGAGTCCTGAAAAGCATTTGGTGAAACCGTCTTCCTATTTATTGTCTCCATATATGAACAAGAAGACAAAGGTTCAACTTAAACTAATTAGGCCGGAGTTCGTTCTTGGGAATAGTGTTTTCGCGATGCAGGGCGAAAAGATGTAAGTTTCTGTTTTTTATATAAGTTTCATTGTTATCTGATTCAATGTGAGGGATTGACATGAATCTGATGGGATTCATATGAATCCCATGGGATTCATTTGTAAATCCCATGGGATTGTATGTGAATCCCACGGGATTTACAATTATATGATATGATTCTTAAATGATTTTTTTCTTATATAGTGAACCAGTTTTTGAAACACATTCTGGGGAGCCATATTCAGTTCGTTTGAATATGGAGACATTAGCAACCGGTTTGGAGGTTGATGCTAATGTAATTGATTGTTTAGCTGCAATTTTGAATCATGAAAATCGTTCTAGAGGCGCTGGTTGTCCATCGCGACACTTTTTCCCAACTGGGTATATTGTGAGTAATTATTTTTTTATTTTGCTTAGTAAACTGTTTTCAATTCATATCGTAACATGATATTGTAAAATCGCATATACAGCCGATAACTATGTTTGATGGAACATTTGAGTCTGATGATGATAAATTTCAAGAATTTGAAAAAGAACTTTCGGCTCATTTTAGAGATGATGTTGGTGGAATATCTCTCAATGGCATTAAATTGGTAGAATTATATTTTTTTGTTTCAATTTTTTATTTTTGTTTTTACTTTTTGTCATTTTTATTATGTTTTTTTGTTTTGTTTAAACAGGCATTTTTTCCTATTCGCAAATCGGGCCATTTCTTTGTTGTTGTCTTCAGCCTTACTAAAAGGGTTATAACAATGACGATACTGGATAGTAGCAATTGTGGAGCAACGTATGAGGAAAAGTATGAAGATTCATGTGAACTTCTTGTAAGTACTTTATGATTTATTCTGAATCCCATGGGATTGAAACATAATTATAGTTATTTATGCTCTCTTTTTTTAATAATTTTTGTAGAAAACATTATTTGCCCGTCATCTGGAGTTGTATGGATTCAATAGACATGCTAGCATTCGTAAAGTCAAGCCAAGAATCGCAAGCCTCAAGTGGAAGACCAAGAACAACTTCACGGATTGTGGTGTTTTCGCTATGTTACATATGGATAATTACACTGGTGAAGTTCCTGGAAAATGGGATTTTGGTTTGGTTGCTGAGTCTAAAGAGCAGTCTGCCCAATTGAGGTTATTGAGATTCAAGTTTGCTACCAAGATCTTGTTACACGAGATTAATGTTCATGCGGGTAAGATGTATGAATTAGCATTGGAGTTTGATAAACTTCCTTCTCGTGAAAAGCTGTCTATAATTTTGACAGCAATTAGGAATAGGGATGCACGTGACTGCAAATTCTAGAAGTTCGTCTTTTGTTAATGATAGAACTATAACTGTTGAAGTAATTGGTTTACACAGATGGTTTACACAGATTTTCTTTTATGCTATTATTAGATTTTTATGATATTTTTTATAGATTTTCTTGCTATTATCTGATTTTTATGATATTTTATTTACATTTTATTGTTGATGGTTGAAATTTTAAATGAAGTTATAAAATAATCCCATGGGATTCATTTGCTTATCCCATGGGATTAGCAAATAAATCCCATGGGATTCTTATAAATATTCAAATAAAGAAGAAAATTAAAAAAGAACCAGAATTTTCTTTTTAAATCATCTGAATAATCAAGTAAAAAGTTTGTTCTAGAAACTGTTGGTTTCGGCTTTCGCCTTGAATTTGGGTTATGTTGTTTTTGTTATAAGTAATTGGTTTAAACAAATTTAAATGGGATTAGGGAAATAATCCCATGGGATTCATTTTCTAATCCCATGGGATTCTTATGAATATTTTATTAAAGAATAAAAATAAACAACAAATTCAGAAATTTCAATGACTTCTGTTATAAACGAATTTCAAAGAATCTCATGGGATTAGGGAAATAATCCCATGGGATTCATTTGATAATCCCATGAGATTCATATGATAATCCCATGGGATTCTTATAAATATTCAATTAAAAAATTAGAATAACACAAATTCAGAAATTTCTTTTCAAATAATCTAAATATCCAATTAAAGAAGAAAATAACTAACAAATTCAGAAATTTCCTTTGCAAATCATCTAAATATTCAAGTAAATAATAATAAAGAACTAACATAAATTCAGAATATAATAAGTTTGTTCAAGAAACTTTTGGTTTCGGCTTTCGCCTATTTGGGTTATCCGGACAAGTTGTTTTTGTGTGCAAGTTGGTCTTTTTTCCACAAAAGCCGCACTTCCTCTCATGTTTCTTTTTAACTCCAAGTGCTTTTTCTCTCTCACTCTTTCTCCTTTTATTGCGTTCCTTTTCTGTAATATTCCCTTTGTTTCCTACCTTTGTTGGATTGTTGACTATTGTTTCCTCAGGATTAGAAATTGCATAATCTTCACCAATCACATCTGCCATTTTACTTGAAGGAGGATTTGGAACCTCAGCCTCCACTTCTGTTTTCAAAGTTTTCAACTTTTCTACAAACTCACCCATCTTCTCTACATTATTGCTTAACCTGAATAAGCAATTGTCCACCACAGAAGTTGCTTCGTTTGTAAGTCTTTCAACTTCCACATTTTTTCCCATATGTGTTTCTTTTCCTTCTACATTCAGGTGGTATTATATCCCTTGTCCAACGCTTCAAAATATACTGTTTTGGAATGACGTTAATATCATGGTTCTTCAAGACAAAGAATATGTGTCGGCATAGAAAACCATATCAAGCAAAATGTCTACAACTGCATACCACCGACCCATCTTCTATTGTACGCAGTACCTGTTTTAAACAAAAAATAAAAAAAGAATTAATTTGAATTACTTTTTCCTTAAAATTCATACTGAATATCATGGATTCATAACTAATCCCATGGGATTCACTATAAATCCCATGGGATTCATTTCTCAATCCCATGGGATTTACATGTGTATATCATGGTTTTTATGCTGATAACAAGACTGTAACAAATTCATTCTCAAAACTAATCCCATGGGAGTGAATCCCATGGGATTCACCGTGAAAAATAAGAAAAGAATAACTTTGATTTACTTTTTTTTTTTTTTTTTTTTTAAATTCATACTGAAAACCATAATTTATAAGTAATCCCATGGGATTGGAATTACTTTGAATTACTTCTTTTTTTTTAATTCATATTGAAAACCATAATTTATAACTAATCCCATGGGATTCACAGTGAGTCCCATGGGATTCACAGTGAGTCCCATGGGATTCACAGTGAGTCCCATGGGATTCACAGTGAGTCCCATGGGATTTACAGTGTATAAAAAGCAACACACCTTATAGTCTATAAACTTTTTCTTCTCCACACTATTGTCTTCCTTTGCTTGTTCTTTTGCAGCTTCCTTTTTAGTTTTTCTATAAACCCACGGATTTTTGTCTGTTATCTTTACAATCTCACAACCTTCTCCTATCTTTAAATCTTGAATCGTACAATTCCAGCATGCTTCGTATATTTCAGCTTGAACCAGCAGAAATATCGTTCTAGTATACACTTTTGCTGCATGACGTTCAATCTCTAATTCTGTTAGGCATTTTGGATCCGCGTCAAATGTTTTAAAGTCCAAATATTCTTGCCTATATCGTTGTCTTTCCATTGCTGATTCATAGGACATCATAAAACTAACTAGCATTGCTCCTGGGCTTGTGAAACTTTTGAAGAATGAGTTTTCACTCTCGGATCTTGATGTGGTTCTCATCAAACCAAACAATGGCGAGTCGATGAAAAAAGCTGGAATCCACATTTCTCGTAGGATAAACATCTTGGTCATCCATTTGTGATTTTGCAAACCAAAATCCTCAATCAACTTAGCCCATTTCTCTTCAAATTCCAACGGTTCCATGTACATATTCCAAACAATCTTCCTAAAACGCTTCTTGAAATCTGTTTCTACATATATCTCTTTACAAATCTGTTTTTGATAAAGATAGTTTTAGAATCATGTTATCAGCATAAATAAGATGATTTAAACATGTAAATCCCATGGGATTTACAAATGAATCCCATGGAATTCATGTGAATCCCATGGGATTAATCAGTCAATCCCATGGGATTCATCATGCAATCCCATGGGATTCATCATGCAATCCCATAGGATTCATTAGGCAATCCCATGGGATTCATAGTTTCATACAGAATCCCATGGGATTCATAGTATTATATGTGATAAGAAACGCATTTTTTATAAGTTCGATAAATTACCTTTGCTGGAATCTTTTGGTCAATATGCCACATGCAAAGTCTGTGCTTTGCTTTAGTGAAAACGGCTTCAATGGCTCTCTTCGTTGCTCCATCTTGATCTGTTACCACCATTGTTGGTTCTTTTTTGAAAGCCGTCATAAATGCTTTTAGAAGCCACGTGTATGACTCAGTGTCTTCATGTAATAGCATTCCCGATCCAAGTGTGACACACTTTCTGTGATTATCGACACCGGTGAATGGTACAAACACCATATTGTACCTAAAAATAACATAATTGTTAATTACACACACAATCTAAAAGGGTGAATCTCATGGGATATAATCTGTGAATCCCATAGGATTTCATGAGAATCCCATGGGATTTCATGATAATCCCATGGGATTTCATAAAGAATCCCATGGGATTCTCATTAAATCCCATGGGATTTCATAAAGAATCTCTTGTAAAACTTACCTGTTACATCTGAATGTTGCATCAAATGAGACTATGTCTCCAAACTCCTTATAATTGCATATTGCAACTTCATCAGCCCAAAACAAAGCAACTAACTCACTCTCTTATACCTTATACTGAAACGTAAAGTTTGGCACATATATCTTTCTGTTTTCCATTTTATTTATAAGCATTTGTGCGTCACTTTCCCCAATGAACATATTAACATCCCGCATTTCATTCTTAAAATCATCAATTGTCCCATGAACATACTCATACCCTCCCTTCATACTCGTTAACAAGTTATGAGCCCGTGTTGGACCAATCTTGTTCTTTGCAGCTTTAACAACGAACATTTTTTCTGCTTGTGTCATTCTTCTATGCTTTTTTGTAAAATGTTTTTACTCTTTTGGTAGGAGCATATGGTTTTGTTTTGCAATGAACTTAACAATCTGGTATTTTTGAGAAACAACATCCAATTCTAACCTTATACGAGCTCTACAACCTATTATATAAAAAAATATTTTAAAAACATGTTATTCAAAAACAAATCCCATGGGATTCAGAAAGAATCCCATGGGATTGACAAAGAATCCCATGTGATTCAGAAAGAATCCCATGGGATTGACAAAGAATCCCATGGGTTTTAGAAAGAATCCCATGGGATTTACAAAGAATCTCATGGTATTCAGAAAGAAACTTATAAATATATTAGAGAGCTTTACTACCTGTCACATGCATCATTGTATTTATTTTTTGTTTGTCACTGTCTTTAGCATCTAAAGTGTCGATATTAATATGTCTTGGAGCTCCTTCTTTATTGCGCATGATGTATTTGAGTTGCACCGCTCCAGATTTTGTTAATTTTTGTCCTGCTTTTTTAATTTGAAAACCTCCGGCTTCAGCGTAGTTATCATACATTTCTATAGCTTCATCTAGAGTGTTATAGAATTTTCCTTCTTCTGGTATAGGAATTCCTTCTAGATGAGGCTCCCAATATTCCGATCCGCCCGGTGTCTCAGTGTATTCATATAAAGTTGGTCTTGGTGATTTCATAGAATTTGTATATAAACAGCAGAATCTCAAGGGATTAAGAATTCTGCAAACAATGAATCCCATGGGATTTATAAAGAATCCCATGGGATTCTTTATGAATCCCATGGGATTCTTAACGAATCCCATGGGATTCTTTTATAAGTTCCTTGTGATACATTTATAAATTTCTTGTACAGAATCCCATGGGATTCACACAGAATCCCATGAGATTCACACAGAATCCCATGGGAATCACACAGAATCCCATGGGATTCACACAGAATCCCATGAGATTCTTTATAAATTACTTGTGATACATTTATAAAATCAAATTGATGAATCAAATGATTAATAATGAATCAAATGGGATTCATCTATGAATCCCATAGGATTCAGTATGAATCCCATGGGATTTACACTTCTCTTAAATTATTAAACAAAAAAATTAGATTCTGAAAGGATTTACCATGAACTTTTTTAACAGTAGCATCTTCATCTGGTTAATCACCTTCTGTAATCAAATCATCTTCTGATGTGTTTATTGAAGAATCCGGCAGGTTTGTAGAAGATTCCGATCTGATTATTGATGATTTCGACGACGGCGGTGGTGTTTTAGATGAATTCGTTATTCCGATGATTTCCGATTGGTTTGTTGATCATTCCGATCGGATTATTGATGTTTCCGGCTGGGTTGATGATGATTCCGATGTAGGTGGTGGTGTTTTGTATGGAGGTGGTGGTGTTTTGTATGAATTCGTTGGATTCATGATTCCGATTGGATGATTTTTCCGGCGATTGGATGTTTAATCCGGCGATTGGATGAATTTTCCGGCGAGAATTTGGATCTCAGATCTGGGTTTTTTTGTTTTGGATGAGAGAGAAATTAGAGGTTGTTATGATAGGGAGTATTTTTTTTTTTTTTTTTTTTTTTTTTTTTTTTTTTTTTTAATTGTGATTTCTAAATTACTATCTTGCCCTTGTTTGTATTTTCTTTGTTTAATCTAAGCCATTAGATGGATGGGGAATGGATGGTTGGGATTTGTTTATATGTACTTTAGATACTAGTGGTTTTTTATAGATCTTAACTCTATGTCAAAAATATATACATTTACTTTTTATTTGTATCTTTTAGGTTGAACTAGTTATAATACATGTGCACGCACAGGATTTTTAAAATTTCGTTTTAATTATGTATTATTATCGATTAAGAAATGAACCACTTAACATGTTTCAAATGGTTTTACTTGGTAGACTAAAAATAAAAAATCATATGTATATGTTATAACCTACCTATTATTTTAGGAGAATGTATAAGAATAATTTTTCTCTAAGCCCGAACTATATAAGGAAATTATTATTACTTGTATAAGTAAATTATAAATGCATGAAAAAAATGACAAAGAGTATATTCGCAAGTCTTTTAGGATTGTTTGAATCATTACCGATCTTTCACTTTAATACAACTTTCTTCACAATTGGCCTAAATCATCAAGGTAAAAGACACCCATATTCTAGACCGTTGGTCGACACCCATAGTGTTATCAATGACAGCAAACACCTGCTAAGTTTCATTAACTTATTCAAAGACAAATTACACTCCGAAAAGAATTCCTACCATAAAATTCCCCATATAGGCACTAAAACACATCTTTGGTACATTAAAATACATTCGTGTATTATCTAAATCAGCAACTCAACTAAATTATACATTCATACCTTTAGCAGGCGTAGAAAATCATTCCACGACAATCATGTGTTGATACTTAATCCTCCTCTAAAAAACGCACACACAAATTGCATTACACTTTAGTGTGTGCGATAAGATAATAAAACTGCAAAAACCACTAACATATTGCATTATAGTGAGGATAACAACAAAGTTAGTAATAACATCAAATAAGAAAACTTCATATTAGAACTTAAGGGGTGTTTTGTTATACTTATTAAATGTGCTTATTGACTTATTCAATTACCATAACACAATAAGTGTATGATAAAGCTATAAGCTTTTTTTAGAAGCTTTGTAAAAAAACCCCTGAACTCTCAACTAATGCTATTATAGCTTAGTGTGTATATAGTAAAAACACAAATATTAAGTGTAGAAGTTTTCAATAAAACATAAAAAAGAGCTACTAAAAGTTGGTGTGTATAACAAAAAAGTTAAACTATAAAAACGGTTACTAAATCCTATCAGCTAGATAAGGCATAAGCCAAAGTTCTGTTGAGGTCTCTTTCGGATTATATTCAAAAGCAAAAAGAGATTTACACATAAATCATAAGTATATAATAATGGTCGTATCTTACATCCGTGATTACCATCTCAATAACATTATTGTAGTATAGTAACGTAATAACCTGATTAAAACTATATATTATTGCTGAATAATTCTCCTGTACATACTTTTAATTGGTTTACAACGGCCAACTATTACCTTTTTTTATTAATTTATTTATTATTATTTTTTTTGATAAAACATCATGTCAATGAATAAAGTTAGGTTATCACCTACGGTTTTTTTTTTTTTTTTTTTTTTTTTCTTTTTTTTAGGGGGTGATTGTTATCGAATAAAGATTGTGATGCGTGCATTTTTCTATATAATTTAAGGAAAACACCTTCTATATTAAACAATGACTATCTAACCCATTTTTTTTTAATAATTAGCTTTGTATAACGTTTTTAACTGACAGACATGTTGAGGTTGATTTTGTTGTTTAACATTAACTATTGATATCATGTTGGTGCTTACCATTTGATATTTATATTCTCGTTACTAATAATTTAGCCGTATTTCAAACCCGTGTACGCATAAATTAAACTTTTAAATAGTAACATGAGTCTTTGTTTAAAAAAAAATGTTCTAATGGATAAAAGTTTGAAACTAACATTAGTTTAAAAAAATATTTAACGTATATTAAAACTAATTCACATATTTACCAAATTTTGTAATTTTAATGGATGAAAGTCTAAAAACTAATACTAATACACATGTAATTTTAAACGAAGTTAATATTATAAAGTATAGGGTGTATAAAGTGTAAGGGGTTATTTGTGTTTTTTATAAAGTTATTTAAAAACATGGAAACTTGTAATTTTACACTTTACTCTATATAAATTATTTAAAATTCAATCACTAAAGTTTTATTAATTACTTCCACTTTTTTAAGTTTTTGTTTTTATAAATTTGACACCTATATTTTTATGCATTTTTTTTTCTTAACCAAATTTCTCCACCAAATTTATTAAGTTTGACCAAAATCAATTTAATTTTGACTTTTTATTGACCAATCACGTTGCTCAATTTCGCCTATGTGGCAAAATTGAGCTATGCTATTGGTCCAATTTTTTTTTCAATGAGAAGGGACTTGCAAAAACACTCTGAAATGATGTAATTCTTTTATTGTATAAAAGATTACAAGTGGGGAAGATTCATTGTGTAAGTAGGGCTGCTATTAGGCTTCCTATAACTTTTGAGGATGCGTCTAGAAGTGAAGTTGAATTTGAGAATTCGGAGGTATAGTGTCATTAATTTAAGCTGAATTTTGTAAAGTTTGGCCCATTTTGAATATTATAATGGTTATTATCACTGTTTCGCAGGTAGGAAAATGACTTGTTCACGTTAATAGGGTTTTCCATGTGCTAACATCAGCAAATCGAGCAATTTCTAGACTTGCATCCCAAGTGGCAAATGTATGACTTCTTGATTACATTTACCTGTGACGTTTAAGTTTTACTGGTTTACATCCTTTGTAGATATATATACCTTTATAAGATAGATAATCGAGTGAACTATGCATGAATCACTAATTTATTGTAAATTCAAGGTTCATTTAATTAGCCATATGATATTTTTCTGCATATATTTAGGCAGTTGTTGTTGAATAAATGTTTTCTCGAGATCTTGCCTCCAAAGTAAAAAGCAGGCACTAGTCAAGGTGGATCATCTCAGTTTCACAATCAAATGGCGATTTGTGGTGATTTGGAACGTGTATTCGTGGTTGCTCATGTTTTTAAAGCTGAAGGTTTCCTATATGTGTGAAGATGCATGTCTTGATGTTGAAATGGAAATTATGGAGAGTTATTCTAAGGTATATATAGAAAACTTATAATAATAATAGTATTCAAAAGTCTTAAGAAAAATCTGATGAATGGATTGGTTTGAATAGGTGATGGATATCGTGGACAGCCTCTTTGTTGAAATGTTTGACAAGCTGAATGAAATATGTCAAAAAGAGTTAGATGCTATTGGGAAGCAGTATCCCTTCAAGCCCTTGAAAGTAATTATCGAATCCCTTTTCCCTGCTCTTGTAATAAAATTATTCTAAATATGACGTTCATGTCTTAATGTTGATGTTATTTAATGTGCAGTACTTGCGGAAGACCTTGAGACTTACTTTTGAAGAAGGGGTCCAAATGCTAAAGATTCGTAAAAGTAATTATATATGGATGGGTCGAGTTTAGCTATGTTTTTTTACAAGTCAAAGGAGTTCATCAAAAAGCTTAGTAAAAAAGTGAATGGGACAAAAGTGTTACTTTTATTGTGCACAACCTTTTTTTTATAACCGTGAGATGTGCATATTATATATATATATATATATATATATATATATATATATATATATATATATTATTAAATACCGTTGTGTACGACGCCGTTTAGTGTGTCAGTTTTGCGCCAAAAATAACTGGGCTAAGACTTCCCACTTAAGCCCATGGTGCTAGCATATTTGTTTAATGGCCCAATTTTAGTGTTCCTTCCGGAACACACTTACAGTATACTTGCGTATACGGTTGGTGTGTATTAATTTACACACCTTTTCATTACCAAATTTCGACCCAAAATGACTATTTGAGCTAACAAATGCCAAGAAAACACTTGTTTTTATGTTGTGAATGTGCAGGAACGGATTTATCATGAATTGATGAAATATCACACGAAAACCGGAAAAACGGGCACGAGAGTAGAAGTTGGTCAAATAGTCAAAGTCGGGGATCCAAGAGTCAATTTTTGTCCTTCATTTATTCAAGATTGGCAATAATAGTCCTTGAATTATACTTTTGAAGAAAGTCAAGTTCAGTCCTTGGAGTTTGGAAGTTAACACAATTGGTCCTTGATAAATACTACAAGTATTAAAGCACAAAATCTGATCCATTTAATAGCAAAGTCCAAATCCAAAGTTACAAATATCAAAGCCCAATCCATTAATCCCTACCCGAGCCCACTTTTATACCCGGTCCAAACCCACTCCCACCTCGGTCAAATAGTCAAATGTATCAAACAATAATAAAATAACTTACCCGTACTTACCCGCCCCCTTTTCTTACCCTTACCCAGAAAATACTATTTAATGAATAGTAAACCATGAACCCTAATCCCCCAATCCCACAATTTACCACAATTAAAGGTATATTCGTACAATCAAGGGTATTTTAGAACGTGTCAGAGTGTGGCAGAGCATGTCAGAGTGTGGCAGAGCACAAACGGGCTACGTGGCTGAAGCATATTGGTTCAAACGCGTCACCACAAGGAATGCAAGGCTCAGATTGGTTAGTCTGCGTCACAAGGGATCAAAGAAGGATATTTGATTTGAAGATGCTCATTCCAAAGATACCCTGAGCTCACTCCTCAAGGCTATATAAGCTCTAATTCTCACCACATTTGAGGTGTTAGTCTAGGAGTAGGAGTGATGTAGAGGTAGATTATTAGCTTATTATCAGCTTTAGCTTATTGTACTTCTTGTTGTAAGTTTTGTACTCCATTGAAGTTTTTAATAAAAGTTTAGTTTTCAAGTTTTAATTCCTTTAAATTTCTAAGCAATCTATCGTTATCAATCTGTTTCAAGCTTTCCTTAATTGTTTTCAGAAGTGTTTTAAATATGTTTAAAGTTTTCAACTACATGATTTCATAAGCTAATTCAAGCTGAATAGCAGCTTGTAGTAAGATTTGAAGCTAGTTTCTGCTTATAGTGGTTAAATTGGTTCTAGTCAACGAAAGTCAAAGGGTGATGATGATGATGATGATTTCTGGGAATTTGATTGTCTGATCATGGTTATAGGGTATGGTTTAAGCCTATCAAAAGATAGGCTATGTTCAAATGTCACCTCTGTTCAGCTGAGGTTATGATTGTAAGTTCTGCATTTCAATTTCTAGTTACACTATCTGCTTAATTAGTTTAAACCTGAATTACTTGCTTCTCTGTTGATTGATTCTATTTTAATTCATTAGTTAGTAGCTTAGTTTATGATTGGTGGTAGTACTATAGTCTGCTTAATCTAATTTCATGATTAGTTTAGTAAACTGCCTATTGTAGTCATAATTGAATTCTGTTTTCTTGTAGTTGCTTGTTGAATTTGATTGTTTGAATAGCTTTTAAATCAGTTTAGGTTAGTAGTTGGATCATTTGTGTGGTGATTCATTGCCTAAATATACATATTGTAGTGTATTCTACACTTATAGGGGGTGTTTGGATTGGCCATTTTCTGTGTACTAATGTAGTGTCATTGCTGGTTTATTGTTTTCATTAGGTTCACATAAGTTAGTTATAGGAATTTAGATCATAAAATTAATAGGTTTCATTCATAGAAAGTCAAAATTAGATTTTAATTCACTTAATTGTTGGCTTAAATTTGATACAGTTAGTATAAGAGTAACAGTAGTTGCATTATAGTTTAAAGTAGCTTAATATAGATTGATAGTAGCTTAATTTCACATATTAGAGTAGTAATCAGCAATTGAATTCAGTTTTAGTCAAAGTCTTATTGCATTTAAAAAGTCAAAAATAGGTTAGAACTCAATTTTTGGTATGATTTTTGATTGCACTTGTAGGGTTCATTAGTGATTAGGAATAGATTTGATCTGTTGATTTGTGATCTCCAGTACCTAGTTAGTCATAAGCAAAAACAAAATCTTAGTTTGGATCCGTTTAGCTTATCTGATTAATAGCTTGAAGTTGGCTGATTGAGCATTTGTTTCCCCTGCACCACAGTTATGGACTCACTTTCATAGCATCATTCTAAGTAGTTGTAGGTAGCATTAGTTTAAGCCCTTTATCTTATAGATCCTCAGTTTGGTAGTCTTTAAATTGCTCCCATAATCTCATAGTGTAGAGCTTATCTGTATAGCTTATCTGGCCTGCAAAAAGAGGATCTAGCATAGATTTCTGCTTGGATTGTTGACCTGCTTATTGCTATTTTGAGCTTGTGATTGTGTATTTTGGCTTATCTGAGTTTATTAGTAGTTGTTTTAGTAATTTGCATGGTCTGCTTTATCTTTAGCTTATTCTGTGATTGAATTATGCTTATTTAGCTTTTCTTAGAGTGCTTATTAGGTTGCAATTGGTGTTTCTGTGTTTCATATATTCTTATCTTAGCTTATTTTGGTTCATAATAGCATAATTCAGTAGTGATATCATTTTGGTAAAGTTTTGTGGCAAGTGCTTATAAATAAGCACTTGCCATAAGCTGTTTTTGTCTCAATAAGCACTTCTGCTTAATTTTTCTTTTCCAAAATTTTTCTGCTAGCTTTCCATATTATTTTAGAATTTCTGTAAAATTTTCATAATTTTCTGAGTTCATTTACTATTTTTCTTAATTTCTTTTAGTTTATATTCATTTTTAAATCATTTTAAATAATAAAAATCCATAAAAATACAGAAAAGCTTTGAAAAATACAAAAATATTTTTAGTAATTCTTTTATAATATTTTAGAATTTTTAGAATTTAATATTCATTTTTCCAATTTATTTTTCTATTTTTCTTTATTTTTAATTCATTTTTAATTCCAAAAATAGAAAATTAATTCTAGAAAATAAATAAAAAGTCTAAAAAATATTTTTCTTTTTCTTAAAATTCTTTTTAATAGTTTTAGATTTTTAGAAAATATTTTCAACTTCGTAGGATCATTTTTCGATATACGTTACGTTTTAAATTTTGCGTGTGCGTTTCCGTTTTTACGTTTTTAACCTTTGTACATATATAGCTTGTATATTCTTCATATTTCATCATATCTTATCAATTTGTATTCCAAAATCATAAATTTTCATTTTACCACTTTTCACGACTCGATTTCGCGATTCGATTATTCACGATTCCATTCTACATTCGCTGGGAAAACGACCCGGGAAATACTTCCACGAGTATTTCTTCGGAATAATTATATACTACGAAAAGAATGTATCAAAATGGCGCCGTTGCCGGGGAAGGTGGACGTGAGTTTTGAATATTCGTGTTGAAAAATCGTGTTGTGTTAAGTTTTTCACTATCTTGTATATTTTCTCTAAAAAATATAAAAATTTGAAAAATCAAAAACAAAAATAATCTTCTTATCCTCTCATATTTGATTTTTTTTCTTAAACCCTCTCACGTTTAATTCTTATGGATCCGCTTTGTTATAATTGTGGAGAACCGTTTTTCGGAGGGTTGTGTGTGTGGTGTACATGCAACGAATGTGGAGATAATATTCGTGATGGCGTTTGTTTGAATTGTAATTCTCATACGTATGATCAAAATTCATTCAACAATTCGTCAAATATTCCCGATTTCTATACACCACCACCACCTTCGTTTTATTGCTATAATTGTGGAAACTCGTCCGAAGAAGGAATGACGTGTGGGCGATGTTTTTGTGATGTATGTGGATACACCGATTGTATGTGCTATGCCCCGAGTGTTGACACGTCTTACGCTTACGATCCGAGCCTTGATTGTTATCCTCAAAATAATTTTTATGAGCCAAATTCGTATTACAATGGTGATTCTTTCCAAAATACATCGAGTTTTGAAAATTGTGGGGGATCGTTTGAAAATTCTTATCATGAACCTAATTCTTGTTACGATTCTAATGATTTTTACCAACCCCCACAAACTTCCGAATTTAATAATCAAATTTTTGAAATCAAATCCATGATGGATGAGTTGAAAGAGATGGTTAATCGTATGACATCTACTCCCGAGCCTTATGAAAGATCAATGGAAGAACCTCTTGTTGAAGAAAGAAAATTCCAGTTTTGTGAGTGTTGTTTGTATGATGATGATTCCACGATCACGATCAATCTAAATCCTCAAAATGATTCTATCTCTTCTCCCGTAGAGCCCGTGGACTCTCTAATAATGGGGGACGAGCCTCTTGACACTATTCCGGCAACGGAATCGGACGAATTCAATGAGTCAAGTGTTGAGAACCTCGTTCCAATCCAAAGTGAGTCCGGGGAAAATTCTAACGGTGATTCTTCTTTCCATCCTTCTTTCACACCGGTTGAAGGGAGTGATGTCGTTTTAGATGAGATTGAAGCGTTTCTTGCTAATGATTCCATTCCAATAATAGACGATACTAATTTTGATCCAGAGAGGGATATTCGTTTACTTGAAGAATTATTGAATGAAGAGCCGACAACTTCTCTCCCTCCGATGAGCAATGAAGATTTAGTTGAAGTGGAAAGTTATACCGATTCTCACAATGAGTACACTTCGAGCGATGAAGACTCTTGTGGAGATATCGATGATAATGATGAGGATGATGATGACCTCGTTCCAAGGGTTTCCGAAACTTTCGATAAGACTTTCACGAATCCGTTATTTGATTTTGAATCGGATTTTAATCAAATTTCAAATAATCCGATCTTTAATATTCTTAGTGATGAGTCTGAAATGGAACCCGAGGTTCAGGTCTTACATCATATGCTTGATTCTCCTCACGAGAAGTTGTCCGATGAACTTACTCAGACCATTTCTCAGCCGGATGTTGAAAATGACGATAATGATCTTCGAAGAAGTGTGCTTACTAAAGAATTACATAGTGATGATTTACCTTTCGATGCC
>JARVZY010000950.1:0-26595 GCA_030686995.1 Artemisia argyi
ACGTTTAGAGTCAAAATAATATACATACGACGCAAGACTGACGCTAAAATGAGCTATTAAACTTCCTGTTAGGAGTTACGTACGTAGTAATCAATATCTTATTTACTACCGATTTGATATATCATTAAACGTAGTGATATCTCACATTGCAACTAATGAACAAATAGAAAAAGAAAAGAAAAAAATGAATATCAAACCGTTCAGGTTGCATAATGTTTTTGAATAGCAAATGTTTTTGTTTCCTACAAAATTTACATGTGTGGAATTGCATAATGTTTTTTAATAGCAAATGTTTTTGTTTACTAATGTTTTCGTCCGTTTTCATATGTTTTCGTTCGTTTTCATATGTTTTCGTCTATTTTTGTACGTTTTATATGTTTTCGTCCGTTTTAATACATATTCATTCGATTTCACATGTTTTCATATGTTTACATACGTTTTGTCCGTTTTCATACGTTTTTCTAAAAAACGTAGAAAGACGTACAAAGAGATATGAAAACATACATGTAAAACCGTAGATGAGGGGTGAATATGGTCTTTTCGGCGTCTTCGAAGTTTATTGACTTCAAGTCTCAAAGATCAACAAGTGATTGTACAACAATTACAATAACCACAATCACAACCAAAGTATATAAAACGAGTAAAGAGACACCACGATATATACTGATTTGGGATGGGGGTTTATACCATCCGTAAGTCTAGTTGCAAATCCACGAGACCGATACTATTACAAAGTATAATCATTTCGGTGGATTATAAACCATTACAATTTCACTCCACTGATATGTATAAAGATCAGCGCTCACTAAGAAAGTTACTCCTAACGGTATTTCGTCCTCAGAAACCACCCAAAAGAATCTCGTGATTCAACTTACCACAAAGACCACCGATCTAGGCTTGGTCACCAAGACACAAGACTTCCCTTACAACCAAATCGAATGAATAAGAGTTGCATGTTCAAATCAAGCCCTAACCTAACCTAGAGACTCAATCCTAATAGAAAGGGTATAGAGAAGAAGATCCTCGACACAATTCACAATAGTGGATTAGGTTCTTGTGAATCTTCTCTTGCGGAGATGTGTTATCTCAAAAATGATAAAAGAAAGAGATTAAGAATACAAGATAGACTAAGAGGGTAGAGAGAAAAGAAGTAAAAAGGAAAGAAAGAATGGCAAGGGGTGAGAAATGCCCAAAACAAGTGGAGGTATTTATAGAACAAGCCATGAGACAACAGTCATCTGGCACGCTGGAGTGCCAAAGACGCACCAGACTACTGTTTCCAATGGCTTGGTTTATTTTTACCCCGACTTGTTAAACCCCCAAGTGCACTTCACATTTGACCTTTTTAATATCATTCTAACACTTGTAGTGTCATAAGGTCAACCAATTCAAATAACCGTTTTATTAAAAAAAAAAAAATTGGTGAAGTGTTTAAACGAAGTTTGGGGGATGTTTGTTCAATTTCAAAAAGATAGAGAAGAACAATTGGACAATGGGTATATTATGTAAATGGCTTAGTTGGAAACTAACCATGGTGAATTGACATAGTTAAAAAGGGAAGAATATGTCAAGGAAATATTTTTTTACTTGGAGAAGAAGTGTATATGTTGGAGGGATAAAACCTATGTAATACCCAATTAAACTACCAATAACTAGTTAACCAAAATCTTGTGCACTCCCTTCTTGCTTGATGCTGCCGAACCAATGAGAGAAACAAAGAGGATGTGTGTGTTTTTAAGATGGAATGAAATGAAAGCTAGGTGGTTTTCTTTTATAATAAAAACTAGGTTAGGTGTAGTGTATATTAATAACACATTAGGGACTAGCTTATTTTTCAAACACATAGGAAGCATGGGGTATACTAGTTTTATATTGTATACGTGCTATTGATATGAGAACTACATAATGTGTCTCCTTGGTTTTCCTTCTGGTCGGGTGACAGAAAAAGAGGGATTGGTTCATGGCGAAATGCATAGTAGTTAAGTTGATCGATGAGGATGAAAATATTTTGCGCCATCAAATACAAATTTTCATGCATATGGTTCAAAGTACATATGCGTTTGCTCGACTAAAGTGCTTACAATAAAAATATTAATAGAAGAGTATGACAAGTGTTGAAATTCTCCGCAAAATGATAATTCTAAATAATGTACAAATAACATTACGTGTGGCTCAACTGAATCTTTTTGAAAATTTCTTTTGACTCCCTTATGGCTTTATCCCTCAAGACTTGTACAATAACAATGTTGTACATGGCTAATTGATGTGACAAAATGGTTGATAGAAGTAGCCAAAGTAGGTCATGGGTTATACTATCAAAAACTCATAGTTAACTTCATAAAGTGCAACAGATCTTCTTTATAGCTTATTGACTTTAACATAATAGTTGTCAAAATACGAAATATTTAACTTTTGCAAGGGTATTAGAAAACCAAGAAAAAGGAAAGTACTAAGAGTGGTTGTTTTTAGTTTACGTGGGGTAAAGCCTTTCCCCACCAAAATGACAATGTGTGTCATTTTTATGTGTATTAAAAGGATGAGACATGGTAATAACACATGATGAGGACTTAGTCATTCCTTTTGATCCAAATGGATATAACACATAACTAGTTAAAATATAGGAAAGTTATTACATTTTGATAGGATGTCTCGTACCTATGTGATCTATGTGCGTAAGAAAATTTTGAAAATAGATGAAATCCCTTCTTTACCAATGACTAGGATTTGATAGTAGATACATGTGTGACCAACATATTACTATTATGGCATATGATACAAGTTTAAATTGCATTTCCTTTTGTGTTATAAAAATGTAAAAGTGCAAGTTTACGTAACTAACGTAAAGGTTTTTAATGTCGCATGCATATGAATGATAAAATATGTAATGATAGTAATATGCTAGAATTAACTAGACTAAATTTAGTCCGAAGCTGTTGTGCATAAATGTTGTTTTCCGGTTTACGCGGTTTAACTAAATAGTTATGCGTAAAAGTAAATATGTAAACTTCCAAAATAAATATTTTGAGTTTATAGATAAATAT
This sequence comes from Artemisia argyi, assembly GCA_030686995.1. Taxonomy (NCBI): domain Eukaryota; kingdom Viridiplantae; phylum Streptophyta; class Magnoliopsida; order Asterales; family Asteraceae; genus Artemisia; species Artemisia argyi. The sequence continues at coordinate 3,042 of JARVZY010000950.1, forward strand.
TGACCTAAAAAAAACAAGTTGTTATATGGTGACTTAATGCATGCATGAACGTAAATGTAAAACGTAAACGTTTAAAGTTAAACTTGTAAAACCAAATGTTTAGACTTATAAAACATGCTTGTAAAAGTCATATAGCACTTAGTTGAAGTAGACTAAACTTAGTATAGTGCCAGTTTAAGTTTAAAGTTGTTTTCCGGTTTAGGTGATTTAACCTAACGGTTATACGTTAAAGTAAATGTTTGAGCATTCAATAAAAATTGTTTTCAATTTATGGTTAAGTAATAACATGAAAAAAATGAGTTGCTACAGTATGATGATTCAGACACCTGATAAGTTGTGAATATGGCATGGCAAAAGTGGACGACGTATAATGCAACCATGTTTTGCAGCCAACAAGATATCTAAGTGGATGCGCAAATAAATATTATTTGTCCAAATGTATTGATATCACAACCCATTATTTTCCAAGCCAATATTTGTTAATAAACTCAAACTTATTATTTTGAAATTCACCTGAGAACAATTTATGTAAAACTTTTTAGTTAAATAAACGTAAGACAGGAAATAACCCCTTTGTGCATTATGACTGTAACACCCCGCCTTATAGACCACAATATTGTCCGCTTTGCCCGAAGGTTCACGGCTTTGTTCTTGTGGCCCTCATGTGAAGACTTCCCGGCAGGTCACCCAAGCCAGTACTATTCTCACATGAGCACGCTTAACCGTATGGCCGATTAACCGTTCCACCACAAAACGCGTTGTGTCATATAAGGTGAATGTTAACATATATGTCCCAGCATCACTCAAGTCACAACCAATGTGGGATTTGCATGGGGTATTACATTCACCCCCCGTAGGGACTCATCGTCCCCGATGAAGTTTGCCCCACATCCCGAACGGCTTGGAGTGGCTCTGATACCATCTGTAACACCTCGCCTTATAGACCACAATATTGTCCGCTTTGCCCGAAGGCTCACGGCTTTGCTTTTGTGGCCCTCATGTGAAGACTTCCCGGCAGGTCACCCAAGCCAGTACTACTCTCACATGAGCACGCTTAACCGTATGGCCGATTAACCGTTCCACCACAAAACGCGTTGTGTCATATAAGGTGAATGTTAACATATATGTCCCAGCATCACTCCCAAGTCACAGCCAATGTGGGATTTGCATGGGGTATTACATTTTAAATGTAATACCCCAGTCAAAACCCACATTGGCTGTGACTTGGAGTGATGCTGGGACATATATGTTAACATTCGCCTTATATGACTCAACGCGTTTTGTGGTGTAACGGTTAATCGCACATACGATTAAGCGTGCTCATGTGAGAGTAGTACTGGCTTGGGTGACCTGTCGGGAAGTCTTCACATGAGGGCCACAAGAACAAAGCCGTGAGCCTTCGGGCAAAGCGGACAATATTGTGGTCTATAAGGCGGGGTGTTACAGATGGTATCAGAGCCACTCCAAGCCGTTCGGGATGTGGGGCAAACTTCATCGGGGACGATGAGTCCCTACGGGGGGTGAATGTAATACCCCAGTCAAAACCCACATTGGCTGTGACTTAGAGTGATGCTGGGACATATATGTTAACATTCGCCTTATATGACTCAACGCGTTTTGTGGTGTAACGGTTAATCGCCCATACGATTAAGCGTGCTCATGTGAGAGTAGTACTGGCTTGGGTGACCTGCCGGGAAGTCTTCACATGAGGGCCACAAGAACAAAGCCGTGAGCCTTCGGGCAAAGCGGACAATATTGTGGTCTATAAGGCGGGGTGTTACAATGACCCTAGACTAATTTAGTTTACAACAATACAGTACATTGCCATTACTCCAATTCATAATTTAGTTGCAATGACATTTGCATTTTTACTTACATACGATTGATAGTTTAATAAACGTTCTTTACAACTTACATGAACACACAAGGTACCCGATACACCCAACGGTTATTTTAACACTTTCTTACACTCTTTAAAACTACTACAAAAGTGCCAATATTATTTTCTTGCACTCTTCACAATTCTTTTATTAAAAACACTTTATTTTAGTATTTAACTTTAAGTACAAAACCATTACCCAATACCTAAAACTTTCTGGCAAAAATAGGAGCATCTGTCAGGCGTTCCCTTAAACATGGAGACGGTCCCTTATATATAAGGGATCGTCCAGCTTTAAGGGACCGTACCCCACTCCTCCTGATGCCTATAAATACTGAAATATTTCATTTCAGAAAAACTACATCTTGAGCACTAAAACTTTCTATCTTCTAAATTCACTCTAAATTCTCTTGTTTGATCACATTAACGGGTTGTAAGTTGTTTACAAGTGATCACATCCATCTTTCTTCTAAGTTCAAGATAAGAACACTCGTATTCGTCAAGAAACGAAGTGTTGAAGAATAGTCCTTCACCTCATAAACCGTTGTAACGGATTTCTCCTCAACCCCCATTCTTTTTATCGTAATTCTTGTATGTAATCCGACTTGAGTGCAAGCTCGGAATTTTGTGTTGTGTTGATTTGGGCTAAAGTTTGGTTCGAATAGTGTAGCCATGTGGGCTTTGGTGTAGATTGGTTCTAGCTAGGATTAGGACTCAACATTTCGCTTAGTGTCATTAAACCTTGTGTAAGCTTTGGTGTATGGTTTGTTCTGCCATAAGGGAGCGTGTTAATAGAGTGTTTGTGAAACTCTCGAGTGTGAGACTCGAGGAGTGGAGTCGGACGAAGAGTGAGCTTTGTAGCCGAACCACTATAAATCTCCGTGTCCCTGGTTTGATTGTTTCTTTCCTTATCTTTGCTTACTTATTTATTATTGTGTTCATTAATTATCGTATAGATATCACATAAGATTCGAATCGAGAAACATTTAAAAAAAACTTGAAAAAGAAATTTTTGAAAACGTAATTAAAACGGTGAAACTATTCAACCACCCCCTTCTGGTTTCTACAAATTTAAGTTTGGAGAGTTTGGTCTCAAAGAATGGGATATGATGGAACCCATTCTGAAGAACAAGAAAAATGTTGTGGCTCCTGGCCTATTAAACTCTCTGAGTAGGAAGTACTGGGAACTAAAGAGAAATGGTAAAAGCTTGGGGGTTGATAAATCATTACCGTTACCTCCTCAGGATCCTACTATTTCCATACGAAATTAGAAGAAAATAAAAGAAATGAAACTTAAGCCTGAAACCTTTATTGCTGGCCTTCACTGCAATAGAATTCCTCTTGAAGGAATACCTTTCAAAGAAAACAAGGTAACTGAGGCTCGAGAACGTGGAATATTCTTCATTTATAAATTTGGTGAGAAAGCTTTTGAGAGATTTGGTGCATTCACCTAGTTGAGACAACAACTCTTTTTGCATATAAGATAATGGCATTCCTAATCAAGTCTCCTGTAAATGAAAGGTTCATGAAGCTGATGGATGAGATGATTCAGAAGAGATCGGAAAAGAATGTTCTCCAATCCAAGAAAGCTAAGTAAAACTGATGGGGACCAAGGAATTCTGAGTACTTGGCCCATAGTTAAAATTGTAATAGACTGATAGGAACTTTGTAACTCCCACTAATGAAGTATTTTGTCTAGCAGTATCCTTTACTTGCTTTCTAGATATTTAGTGTAAGAAGAAGACTTTTTCCCACTTACACCGAAAAACACTTAGGCTATATTTATCCAAATAGTGGGAGATTTTTGGGTCAATTCAGTGCCCAATGATCTTTACCTAAGGATTTGAATAGAAAATAACCTAAGTGTCAAATAACCGTCTTACCAAGTCACTAAATGAATAGTCATTCAGTGAGTTGCCTGCAAGATGTTATACTCGAGTCTAATAGAAAGGCTCACTATTCAGTTAGGCGGTACTTAGTGAATGAAGTCCCTAAACAAAAGAAGAAGGTGGTTGGTTCAGTTTTGACAATAAGCTCATTGAACCCCTATCAATCTCCTCAACACAAGAAGACCTAAAGACTTAGACAAATGTCTAAGTAGCTAAAGAAAAGGCATGATATGTTTGAAATGATAAGAATAAGTCCTTATCAACCAAAGGTCAACATATCAAAGTATTGGTATTTGTCATCACAGTTGTGAACACTGATCTACCTAAAGCATGTTTGTCCATTACCTAGAATAGTGTCCATTACCTAGAATAGATTATTGTAATAAGAACAAAGTACAAATGTACTTTGACCATTCAGTTTAGAACATGCATTGTTTGCCCAAAGGCCATTCCTTAGCCTATATAAGAAACTTATAAATGAGTAATTTGTGCATTAGGAGGTGTTTGTTTAAGCTTATATACGGCTTATTGGCTTATATGTGTTCGGCTTATATAACATAAGACATAATTTTATGGCTTATTTTGACACTTATGGGCTTATATAACATTGACAATGTTATATAAGCCCATAAGTTTTCAAAATGAGCCATAAAATTATGGCTTATGTTATACAAGCCGAACACATATAAGCTAATAAGCCATATATAAGCTTAAACAAACACCCCCTTAATGTTGAAACATTCACAAACACCTTTACTCCTTACAACACAACTAAGTCCCTGAGCAAGAACTCAATTAGTTAAGCATAGTTGATAGTCAAAGTATAACCTTGGTTTTACTTTCGGTTTAGTGACGAGATTATACCATACTTGTTATTCAATCGCAACTGTTGTTCTGCAAACAGTTGGGTATAAATTCTTTGATTAACTTTTAATAAGAATTGAAACGTTGAAAAACTATGTATTCTTACTTTAAGTTTTTATATCTTATTATTAAATTTTTCATTATATCATATTAAGCATGGAACTTGGTTAGTTTAGCTTATGTTGTAAAAGGGACCAACAATTATATTAAATTATTTTGGATAATCTATATGGCAAGGTTGTAAAAATCGCTAGGCGCTAGCTAAGCGGCCAGATACCGCCTAGCGATTAATCTGTTAGGCGGTGATTAATCTGATTGGATATAACATAAAGAAAAATCTTCAAAATACTCTACGGTTTAAAATTCAAATGGTTCAATTAATTTTCAGTAATCAATTTCCGAATTCAATTTGTGTCATTAACATTTGGTTGAAATAATAAAAACGAGCATCATATTTTGTGTTAAATCACCGCACGAGGTGTGTTTGAATGGCTGATTTGTAAAAAAACAGGAGGTATATAGAACTAAAAACCTCAATTTTGATTTTTAGAAAAATTTGACCCGCTTTAACTGTGTTTGCCGATTTTTTTATTTATTATTTTATTATTATTATTATTTTTAGCAGAGTTATGCCTGATTTGGCCTATTTTTATCCAATTAATTGGTATGTTGACCGATTTTTGATCAATCTGATTAATAAGTCCAATTAGTATAAATCCGAGCGGTTGAACCCCGGCTAAGCCCATTTTTACAACATAGCTATATTGAGGTGTCCGACTATTGAAACTATTTTATAGCTCATCCAATTGTATGCACTTTTGTAGAAAAAAATATGTTTACGGAGCTTTTTTTATTTATTATTATTATTATTATTATTATTATTATTATTATTATTATTATTATTATTATTATTATTATTTTTTATTTTTTATTTTTTTTATTTATTTTTTTTTATAAACCAACACTTTTATTAACAATAAATAGGATTTTACAAGAAATTGGTGGGGAGCCAAGAAACCAACTGGGCCCCAACACCTCTAGCAATAGCAAAACCAATCCTGTTAAAAATATGAACGGCAGCCCGCGCTCCAATCCTATTATTATTATTATTATTATTATTATTATTATTATTATTATTATTATTATTATTATTATTATTATTATTATTATTATTATTATTGTTTAAGTCGAAAAATCTATACTAATGATATATTTATGCCCACTAAACTGAAAGTTATTAGCTTAGTTGTATAAGGATCAAGAAACTAGGGTTGTAAACAAGCATACCTTTTTATTACGTAACTCGAGTTCGAGTTTGGCTCGATCGAGTCGAGCTTTTATCGAGTTCAAGACAGAGCCAAAGCCTAATAAACAAGCTCTAACATATAACGAGTCGAGCTCGAGCTTTCAATAGCTCGATCGTTTATCGAGCTTTTTGAGACTTTATGGATATAAATATTTTTACTATACATATTTATATAAATGACCTAAATGCTAATTTGAACGAGGCATGCAGAACCCGTGCTACGCACGGGCTTCGAATCTAATTGTTAATCGCGTATTCTTTCTGTGTATTGGCAAGTGTATGGTTAATTATTTTTTAGTATGTTGTATGAAATCTTTTGATTTTCTTGTATAAAATTTAAAAATGTTTGATGTTGTTTTGGTTTTGTGGTGTTGTATTTTATAAATGGACTTTTGGTTATTAAGTTGTGATGGTTTTGTTTCTTTTGGCCAATTACTTATTTGCATGATAAAAAAATGACTTTATTTCTTTTGGTTTATTAATTAGCCGTACAATACTTGTCCATTAAACGGTTTTTGCATGGTAATATAAAGTACACGGGGTCTATCTAATTGGTCATAGTTTAATGTGCGTTAAATATTTTCTTTAGTTAGTTTGTAAGTTGTGATTTTAACACATCTTTCGTAAGTGATTGTAATACATCGCGTGAATTTGTTTATATTTTTGTAAATCTAACTTTTTGATTAGGTTATAGTTTATTAGTTAGTTGTTTTTTATTTTTAAATTTTGTTTTAATTTAATATTGGTCATTGCTCGATCTAAATGTTCATAGCCTATTGTTCTCAGACCCGTGCCTGAGAATGGATCAAATTATTTCTTGCATAATGTTCAGCACTAAGTTTCGTCATGTTTGAAACTCTCATTTTTTTGGTGATGGTCGAATTTTGTTGGCCAATAAGTTCCTAAGTTATGATGTTACCACAACTTTTGTTAGCATGACATGAAAATTGTTGGTGCCTTTATTTCGTCCTGTAGCAATTTTCGGATCAGCCCATTCCAAATCATAAGAATATAACATTGTAGCTCATGAATTATTTGATAACAAATCATAACATAATTTGCAATATTATGTTTAAACTAAATAATGAAAATGTGTTTTGTTATGTATTTTACGTTACATAAGTGTTATTAATTGATAACTATACATTGTTACAAAGCCAGGTTCACTAAATGATACGAACAATCAATTTATTTTAATTTTTAGTGTATTCTTTCTTGAAATATGTGTATTTCAACAACAATTTTTGGTATCATATTTGGTAGTATATCTTTGCTTTCAACACATACAGAAATATTTATGAAAGAGGAATTGTAACCAAAATGTGGTAGTCGAAATTCTAGTAGAACTCAGCCCGTACATTATAGCTCTAATGCTAATAATTCTTCGCAACGGTTGGTGACGAAGAAAAAATCAGATACCCGGGTTAAAATCAACCCAGTTTTGAATATTCCATTGGCTAATAATATCAACTTGTTAGGATATGGTTCTTTATTTTGTAAGTGTAGACCCAAAAGCAAAACTAAATGAACAAAAGTATCTTGTAACCATTTTGTTCTTGTATGCATGTATATATTTTATAACTTTACTTATTTACATTACTATGTTATAAGCTATTTTTTATTGACGGGTTGGCATATATTATAATTTTAAGATAAGTTGCATAACATGAGTCACATTTACACCATAATAAATGACACACGCTCAACAACTACCACCGTTTTCTTTCTGTATTTTGATATCGTATATCGCCGTATCGCATATTCACCATGCTAGTACTTTAAAATACATACATGGATTGTTAATAAAAACCAAGTTTACGAACCGAGTTAACCAAGAAGGAAAATCAACATCACGAATGGATTATATGATTAGTTACATCGATATGAATAAACATGTGCACGACATGATATTATTTAGCCTTTATGCATTGATAAACCTTTTCAACCCAATCATTAAACCCAATCCAAACATACGGTCTAAATCAATGAGCCTAACTCCAAACCCAAGAGACACACCCGATTATTGATATAACTCTAATCTCTCATTTCACCGTAACCCTAGAACACACACTCCATTTTGTCCGCCCCATTCTCACATCACCTCTCACCTAACTTTTCATCTCCTCACATCAAGACTCATCAAATCAAATATCTCACATTCAAACACCTTGCGTTGCCATCAATTCATCCTTGCATCCACCATCTAAGAAAGATGAACACGGCATCAAGATCTCATACTGAGGTCTCGGGTAGGTGCAAATTTTTGTGTGTTGATTTCGTATCTTTAACCGAAAGAAAAGAAAGAATGATAACAGATTTGTTATTGTTCTATCTTTATAATTTTCGGATATTAAAAATGAAGTTAAGCTTCAACACGATCTATGATGATGTTTTCTTTTACTCGAATCTGTGAGTACATAAAGAAAAGAGCTGAGATCTTTGTTAATGGGATTAGGATTAGTTTTTGGATTTGCTTGTTTGAAAGGGCTGTGATTCGAAGGGGGTAGACGGAATATGGTTTGTTTGGTTATTTTTTGTCGTAGCCATGATTTGTTTATAGGATTTGTTGTTGTTGTTGTTGTTGTTTGAAACTGTGGTTGATGGAAAGAAGATTTTTTTTGGTCGATTTTGTTGTTGTTAGATATGACGATGGGATTTAGCACACAGAATTAGTGTGATTTTTTGCTATGTTTCTTTCTCATCCGTGGATGGATTTTATACCTGCTTAGGGGTGATCATCGGTCGGAAACCGGACCGGACCGGCCAAGACCGGACCGGACCGAAGACCGAGAACCGGAAAACCATAGACCGAGACCGGACCGAATATGGTCGGTCCGGTCTCGGTCCGGTCTCGGTCCGGTCGGTCTTCGGTCGGTCCGGTCCAATTAGGCAAGTTTTTTCGGGTTTTTGGTCGGTCCGGACCGGACCGGACCGGACCGACCGGACCGAGACCGAATTTGGCAAAAAGCTTAGACCGAGGACCGGACCGAATGTGGTCGGTCCGGTCCGGTCGGTCTCGGTCCGGTCGGTTTTGTCGGTCGGTCCGGTCCGGCCGGTCCGTTTGCTCAGCCCTATACCTGCTTCAAGCATTAATACTCCAGCAACACTTCATATTCATCAATTATGAGGATGGTTTGTATACCTTTATTAACACATGCCTAATAATGAGGAATAAGTGTACGCTATAGACAAATCTTTTCGTTTCTTAAGGCATTCATAACATAAACCCTTTGCATGCCCTCCAATTAATTAGACGAATACTGAAGGACTCCAACTTGTTTCTAACTCTAAAAACTCTATCATCATAACTCCACATTAAATTTAGGGACTGAATCTTATAATATTATAGATAGATATTGGTATAATAGTTAAATTATTTATCATAGACGGACTTTTGAAACCATAATGCCCTAATGTTCTATATATGTTCTTTGTTTTTAAGTTCATCGAGTATGTTCTTGACTTTATTAATGAGTTTGGCCGTCGAATATAATATTTATGCATAAATTCGAGCTTTTCGAGCTAAGCTCATTACTCGAGCCATGGTCAAGCGTGGATGATTAAAGGTCGTTGAGCTATCAAGCCGAACTCGAGCTTACCTTGTGATTTTCGAGCCAAGCTTAAACCCTCTCGACTTGGCTTTATTACAGAGCCCTGCAAGAAACATGAAAAAAAGGAGACCAACAGGGTGACAAAGGTGTTTTGGGACATGGAATTATTAAGTCAAAATTAACAAGCACTTGACCGGGACTTGTTTATACTTGTTTTTATATAAACAGTGTTGTAATCACACCGCAAACATGGGACAAACGTGCCTACCAAATGGATTTTAGTCTAGCGCTTTGTGACTGACTCATCAAGTAAGTGGCTACGAGTTGAGATGTGTGATGTATTAGGAGGGTGTTTGGTATTGCTTATTTTTCCACTTTTCTACATATGTGCTTTTCTTAAAGCAGAAGCGGTTTTCTGTTATATATCCAAACTACTATTTTTTTTACTTTTGTATTAATTTTGTAAAAAAAAGAAAAAAGAAAAAAAAACAATTTTAATTAAGCAAGTTAGACGGTACTTTTTTACCTACTTTTTCTCAAAGTACTAGTAATTCTATGTATAATTAAAAAAAATGCATTTTTGAAGTCTTTACTTTTACCAGCTTCTTATCAACTTTTGATTTATTATTTCACAAGTTCTTTTTCTTATATTTTTTATTTTTCACAATCCATCATTATTTCTTTTAAAGACTTTATCATCAAGAGTTTGACATATTGTTTTTTCCCAAATAATTATTACCTTATCGATGTTGGGTATCTAAAAATTAAATGATACGAGGCAAGATACAACCCGTGCGATGCACGGTCTGCTTGTTGAATAACTATGTATTTTTTTTCCGTAATGTTGAAGCAGACACAACATATGAAAGTTGATTGTTATAGATTATTTATTTACGTGATAAATAAAAAAAATATAAGTTTTAAGCATTTTTTTGAAGTTTAGGATGTTAAGGGTAATGTATTGTGCATAGATGGGTTGTTTTATATACAATGTATAAATGAGGGGTTTACATTGCAAGTTTTAAGTATTTTTTTTAAGTTTAGGATATTAATGGTAATGCACTGTGCATAGAGGGGTTGTTTTATGTCCAATGTATAAATGATGGGTTTATATTGAAATGCTGGACATCTTTCTAAATATTGCAATCCCCATTCATGCATGGGAGAAGATGCAAAGACTGCATTATCACCCAAATTAAATGTTCTAATGCCTCTTGATTTTCTTTATGTTGTTTTTTTTTCTAATTGCAATTCGGAATGCCTAATTATTTGAACCACACATTGTCTTTATAAATACGCCTTAACCCTAAATGTAAAATACATCTAACCACATTAACTCTAAATACATTATAACCCTAATTTTAATATGGAAGGCACTCCAAATCTTGATGAAATGAAAGTTGCGACATAATCTGGGAAACTTGTTGATGCATTCAAGTTGTTGGTAACGCATGATAAAGCAAAGGAGATGAGTTTCATTGCTCGTATTGGGGAGGAGAGCAGCCAACTAAGGTAGGTGATTCAAAAGAAGGAACAAACAATCGATGAGGCAGCCACTTCTGTTACTCATTTCAATTCGGGGGCTGCAACTGGCCATGATTGCTTGCTTGAAATACAACTCAAGGACCGCAGGAAACTTGACCTGTTTATACATAGAATTGAATCGTCACATGGATAAGAACCTCTATCTCAAAGCTCGAAGGTCCCGCATGTGAAATTATTTTCACGTGCCAATTGTCTTTTGTATAATTATTAAAGTAAGGGTCGTTGTCAGAATTATGTATGTGTCGGCCATTTGGGCATATTTATGATAAGGCTATATGTATTACACAGAAGAAGTGCTGGAACAAACGCCTTGGTGGTTCTTAGAGACACTATATGGGAAGATAGCCAACAAATCATTGGAACCATGGAAGTAGATCTCTCTGCAAGAACGCACTTAGTCTACATGTTCCCTGATATGGTTCTTAGCATTGATGACTTCCACAATCATGTAGAAGTTGCTATACAAACCCATGGATATGACACTTGGCAAGGGGGTGAAAGTAACTTGCTAGTCACAATAGCCATGATAGGCATGTTATCAAATACCAGCTATATGGGATTCCAGTACAGCGTCGAAAATGTTGTGGATCACCTCACAACAAATGGCATCACAGCAATACCCGGTGAAAGAAGAAGCGTAGAATAACTTGAAGGAATGAACTGGAATCTAAAGCCATCTGAGCAGGCCTCGATGCGTATACCATCAAGAGTAGCAGTAAACGAAAGGCTTAACAGAGCATTAAGCCTCCAATTTGAAAGACCGCCAAGCGCCCCAACCACAAGATACTCAGTTGACCAGCATGATCGAAAAGTATTGGGCAATGATCATCTGGATGAAGATGAAGAACATTATATATAGTATTTTAGCACCTTAAAGGTGGTTTAGGCGTTGGTAGTCTTAAAGCCTTCAACCTCTCGCTTTTGCTTAAATAGAGATGGAGTCTGCTTAAAGACCCTTCAGCTTTATGGGTTAAAGTTTTAAAATCAATTCATGGAGAAGAAGCAGGATTCGAGTTAGCTGGTTGCCAATCAAATGGGTTATGGGCTCGTATAGTTGGGTCGATTTATCAGCTTCATTCAAGCGGTTGTGTTCCTTTAAATGCTTTTCTTTTCAATGTTGGACATGGTTCTATGATTCGGTTTTGGAAAGATATATGGTTGGGAAATCAACCTCTCTGTGCTCGCTATAACAGGTTGTTCCATCTAGAGAAGGATAGAAATTGCCTTATTCGAGATCACATTGTTAATGGCTCTTAGTCGTGGGACTGGTGTAGACCGACATTCCCTTGACAGAAAGAGGAAGATATTTCATTAATAAACAGGGCAGAGGAGATTAATAGGGGTAGATCTCAAGTTGATTTCAATAACATGTTGGTTGATATCAGCTTGTCGAATATTGTGGATAGTAGTGATTCGGTTGTTTTCTCCCTCTCCTCGGATAGCAGTTTCTCAGTGAGTGTAGCTCGAAAGCATATTGATGATATTGATTCTCCTATATCTCTTCCATGCACAAGGTGGTTCAAAGTTATCCCTCGGAAAGTTAACATATTCATGTGGCGTTTGTTTCTTGATAAACTCCCTCATTGTTTCAACCTTTCTGCTCGTGGCATAGACATTGTTTCAATCATGTGTCCTATTTTCAATGGGCATGTTGAATCGAACTCTCATATTTTCTTCTCGTGCAGTGCTGCTTCAAATATTTGGAGGCTTATTCGAGGTTGGTGTGATCTAAAGTTCCCGTTGTTCAATTCTTGTGTCGATTGGGATAGCTGGGTCTCTTCATGGAACGCTTCTAAAGATAAACGAGACCGGGCGTATGTCATATTTGCTTCTACTTGTTGGATTCTTTGGCGTTATAGGAACAATGTTGTTTTTAATTCTCAATTCATAAGAATTTGCGACATGTTCAATAGTATCCGCTTATTTGCATTTTCTTGGTTAAAATTTAGAGGCAAAATTTGTATTAGTTGGACTGATTGGTTTAACATGTCTTTGTAATTGCTAGCTTCTTGCTAGTTTTTCTAATAATATGCCGTCGTTCAAAAAAAACTACGTTTGCAATTGATTTGAAAGTACATTCCAGGAAGTCACACATAACCCAAATATTACTCCTGTAAAAGGAGATCTCCTAACTCCTTAAGGTTTGAAAATGAAAAATCAAAAACACCTACTGATTTTCAGACTCGATTACTCAGCTTTGACACTTAATCACATAAAAATTAAAAACGCGATCAATACGACTCCAATTCACTCCAAACCAATTGGAAAACTTAATTAAGACCTAAAACTAAGTTTTAGAGCAAAAATCCTGAATAAAGAATAAGCAGTATCATTAAAAACGTTTAACCGCTTAAACCATTATTGTAACGACCTCCAATAATTATTAAAAATGCGTAACCGCTTAAAATCATTACTATCAATAATGATTATTAAAAATGTGTAACCGCATCCATAATATAATTCCAGACAAACCATTTCATAAGAAAACCCAGTCTAAAGTAACCTTATGGAAACCAAAACAATCGTTAGAAAATAACAAAACGACATTTTGTTAGAATAGAAATGCATCAAATGCAAGTCGTTGCATCTCAAATGCGTGGTTTTGGTCATTTTTAATCAGATACAACACACACACACAGCTACATCGCTATCTACATCGACACCACCACCATCTACATCGCCACCACCACACAGCCACCGCACCGCCGCCAATCACCAACACACCACAACATCAATAATCATCATCTCCACCATCATCATTGCTGTCATCATCTCCACTATCCAAAACCCTAACTACACAATTACGTTTATATGCATAATGCATACCTTGTAAATCAATGTTTATTTCTAAATTAGGTGTCAGTTGATCATAAAAAAAAGGGATATTACGTTTATATTTTGATGTTAAAAAAAATGTGTAAGTTGATCATCCTTTTTGCTAGTGATCAATCACAGTTGTTACTAACCCACTTACGTGATAATGATTGAAAATTAAGGATATAATTGTAATTTTACATAAGCCTATAAGTAACCATCTTTCCTTCCTAATCCCCTCAATATTGAAAGGAACAAATCTACAAAAAAAAAAAAAAAAAAAAAAAAAAAAAAAAAAAAAACCATAGCTTCCCTCCCTCACCCCTTCCCGTCCCCTACTATTCCTTCTAGAAAAAAGCTTAAGAACACCAATATTTTTGACTTCCCTTCCCATCCTCTTCCGTTCCTTTAAAAACAAAACTCGAGAACAGAGTTTAGTGTTTCTCTAGTGGATAACTAAATAAAAATCTATGTATTTTCTATGTATAAAAAATAATATGTCTCATGAATTTGTTACAAACCAATACAAAAGATTTACCAGAATTACTAATTGCAAGACAAAACATCGAGAACATGCTAAGTGAGCTCAACAATCACGTAGCACATCTAACTTACATACATAGAGGTCTACAAGAATTTTACCACATTTGACTTAAAAGTCAAACATAAATCTCTTTATAGAACACATGGTTCTCAAACCTTGAAATAAGATTACTGGTTCCTATAATATCAATGTTACAACACAAGAACAAAAACCATCAACCAAACATTCTGACCCCTTTAAAGTTATCTCCGTCCTCCAACTTTTATACCTGCGGGTTTACGGTTTTTTTCTTTTCCTTGATCAGCCGTATCCTCATCATCATCGACATAAATAATACCAGGATCATCGCTATTGTTGCTCACTTCATCATCCTCATCATCATCTTCGTATTCACCTTCTTCTTCATCGTCATCATCATCATTGTCATCCATATCAGCACGAAGCGTTTGGAACTCAGGAGGAGGGACGCATTCCTCTGTGATAGCCTCATCCTGTTTCATAACAAGGTGTCGGATGACTCTCTCATCTTTATCTAGCATGCTCTTGAAATCATTGATCCATTTCGCTTCAATCTCGAAATTCATCAAGATGTAATGTGCATTTTTTGCTTTTTTTATTTTGTATGCCAGTCTTCTAAGTCCCCAGTCACTGAATCTATGAACTCTGCCTTTTTTCTCCGTAAGAAACTCTGCAATATAAAAGGTCAACAACATGATACAAATATTGATACACACATGACTTCCAAATTTAATATTTTTGCGACACTAAACTTAAGCTGAAGTTGCATAGTCTGACATTCTTAAAAGTCAAAGGAATTTAGAGAGTCAAACCTCTATTTTACGCATTACAGTATATATTACTATTTTCTAATACTTATCAGGCCTAACTCATAAATCATTTTTTGAGAAAAAAATAGAATGGAAAAACCCATGTTAGTTTAAACAAAAAGCACGCATTTTGACTCTTTTAAGTTGAAATTCTGAGGATATTTATATATTTGAACTGATAGTACAGAAGCTTTCATGCGTAGGTACCAATAGAACCAATGATCACCTTGAACTTATCATGGGGCTTGTGGTCTAGTGGTAAAGGCTTAAGTAGTTAAGCGAGCCCAAGTGAGAGTAGTACCGGTTTGGGTGACCGACCGGGAAGTCCTCACTTGGGAACCACAAGCTCTAATGATACCAGGCGAATCGGGAATAGGAGTGGGGTTATCCCCTAAGGAGAGGCTCGCGGTTGGTATCTCTGCCCGAGGATGCGACACTAACTCGAGCCAACAACTAACATTTAACAACTAACCCGCCGTTCAAAAAAACAAAAAAAAAAAAAAAAAAAAAAAAAAAAAAAAAAAAAAAAAAAAAAAATTATCACCTTGAACTTTCAGATTAACTTTCTCAACTTCTTCTTCGAAGTTCTCATGGATTAGATAGACCACTTCGTAGTGACGATCTGCAAAGAATAAGGTAAGAAGAAATAGATAATAAGAACACATGACCCACATGATGAGGAATACAAAGCTAAACTTATCATATTCAACATCGAAAGGTCGAGATAAAAAATAAGCATGGATACATAAAAAGAAGTCTTAGTATAATGTCTGATCCAATTCAGACACAATGAAGAACATAGTTCGTTGAATTTGCACCAGTAATTTGAAGTTTATCAATTTAAAGAAAACTAGTTGGCAAAAGGCTTAGTCGTCATAGTCTTGTAATGTCAAATGTACTGCTTTTCATGTCAAAAGCTATAAATATGGACACATTCAAGCTTTAAAGAGCCCAATAATTATACCAAGGTACACCTTGTGCTATATACATGGAAAACAAATTGGTGTAACGTAAAACAAAGGGGGTACAAGTGTACAACAAATACAATTCAACTTGATGGCTTGTTTCAGTTCTATGTTAGCTCCACTGTTTTGGAAATGCTAAATCACAAATGCTTTAGTCTATGTGCTTACAAGTTATAAAAACCTTGTACTCCGGTTGCAACAGCTGACTTAAAAGGGACTTGTATTAAAAGCATTTGTTTATCAATCAAATATCTAATTTACCCTTTAACAACAATACCAAGATCAGTAACTTGTTAGGTGTAAAGGTTAATAACTGGTAACCCGAACCGGCCCACAATCGGCTGCCTTTCCATAATGTGAGGGGCATACATGACTCACTCAACGATTGTGGCTAAGGGGTGCCAAGGATTGAACCTTGACCTTGTGCTTGTTAGGTGCAAAGATGCTCCACCCATTACCAACTGAGGTACGCGCCATTGGCAAGAAACAATAACTTGAATCAAAGAGAATGGCTAAAAATTAGCCCAAAAGAACACATATTGCACTTTTCATGGTACATAGAAGGATACAATAATATCAACTACTTGAGTACTTGTCATCAACATTAGGAGGAAGAAAAGATAAAGGAACATACTTTGTTCGGCATCCAAATCACTTTCCAGCATAAGATTTAGAGCATCATAGAGTTCCTCTACAGACAAAGAAACATTACAGTTAGCTCTAATTATACTTCATGTAGGGAATAATATTAATTATAACCTGAGAAACTATTATAAAATCAGAACACAAACAAGTCAGTACATAAAGTCAAAACATCATTTGACTTACGTTCATCGTCATCTGCAAAATCCGGAAGAAGTTTACCGTCTTCCTGTACTACTTTCTGAAATACAAACCAATTCCAAGTTAATAAACTCAAAAATCAATTAAAGAGATCTTGATCTTTATATGTATGCACATACCAGATGCAAAAGGGAATTGACCCAACAAAAACATATGTGCCTATATCACACGAAAGAACATATAGACATACATTTACAACGAAAATACTCCCATCTTAACTCACAGATGATTTTATCTGTGCCCTTAAAACGTGTTGTGTTACTAATTAGGGGCATTTTAGTTCAAAAACGTGTTGCCCTTAAAACGTGTTGTGTTACTAATTAGGGAATTAACTTACGGCATTTTGATGTTTCTATTGCGCAAATATGCAAATATGGAATTCTCCAAACAGTTCGAAAATGCGGAATCTCATCTCAATCATCATTTATCCAGACTCTTGACGTAAGTTCTTTACAAACTGGTTAAGGGTAAAACTATAATTTTAAAGAAACTAGTTTATAATGATAAACACATACCATATGTATAGTCTACCAACATACTCTAAAAAATGATTTCATCAAAATTACAGTAATTCAACACAAACCCATCTCAGAAAAGAAAAAAAAAAAAAAAAAAAAAAAAAAAAAAGAAAAAAGTATACCTGTTTGAGCAAAACTGATTCAGGAAAAAGGCCAGTAGTTTCATCTTCTTTTGGTACAAAGCTATGTCTATCTTCTTTCTTCTTCTTCTTATCATAATTATCCTTTTTAGCAGACAAAATCACTGATTTTCTACTAAATGACAAATTTTGTGAAGGAAATGGGAAAGATAAGCTGAACCCATTTCTTGAAATTGGATTTAAGGTATGATTTGTGTCTAATAATGAACCATTACTAATAGTTGAAGATGATAGAATTAGTGACTCCATTGAAATGAAAAACCTCAAAAAGATAATATGAAATGTACATACGGGGTTTTAGGATATTGTTTTGTTACCTTCAAGTGTTTTTATGGGCCGGTGAAGTTGGGTCACATTTACAGCCCATTGAATTAGGGGTGCAGAATTTGGGTTGGAAATCGAAAACCGAAACTGAACCGAATCAAGAAAACCTGAATCCAATTTTTAACCGCATCGAATTTGACAAAATCGAACCAAAATAAATTAAGTATTTGATTTTCGATTCAGTTATGGTTTGGCAAAAATGAAAACCGAGGCAAACCAAAAACCGAATTCACATAAGTATACATACTTTTTATATATTTATTTAAAAAATAATAATAATAAAAATAAATAAAACTCTTTCATAGTATGAATATAAAATTTTTTATGCTTAAAATTTTTTTTGTATGCAAAAATTCTAGATAATTAAATAAATAAATAACTAAAATTATGTAATTCAGGTTATTCGGTTTGGTTTTTGGTTCAGTTTAATCCAATTTAAATTTGGTTCGATATTGAGGGGATTAGGAGTTTTAACCGAACCAAATAAACCAAACAACCCAATAACCAAACCGATGAACGAACATCGAATAGTTAGCAAGTTTTAACATGTCTTTATGTGAGGATTAATATATGTTTTAGAGAGTTGTTAACAAGATGTTTCTGTGGTGTAGTGGTTATCACGTTTGCTTTACACGCAAAAGGTCTCCGGTTCGATCCCGGGCAGGAACAATTCTTTTTTAGATTTCTTTCTCTAATGTTATACCCCTTTGTGATCAGCGTTACCTCCTTCCACGTGATATTAATAAAGATTTTATAAACTTTTTGTACTTTATTACTATTTTTGCTAATAAACAAGTCAAAAACATTGTGTTCAAAAATGGAAAAAATAAGTTAAATCATTTTCAATTTTTAATCTCTAACTCTTTCGGTTATCAAAAAATACCCGAATATTGCTTGGGTTGTTTTTGATGAAGAGCCACTCAACACCTATGGGTGTGAGTTGGGATACCTTTGTTGAGTTAAAACTTTTAGATAAATCCTTGTAAAATCAACTGTTGTTTCTGATTTACTAAATAAATCTTTTCCGTTTTAAACAAACAAAAACATAAATCTATTAGAGGTTGTGAAGATATCACTTAAATAGGGTATGATTAACCGATTCTTAAAATAATATATTTTATTACTGATGGATTTATTTCATATAGTTGTTTATGTGACTTAAACTTATATGTGATTGTTTTGGTCTTATAGGTCTTGCCAAATAAGTGCATTTTAGTATGTTGGAACGAGTCGAGCTTGAGAGATTTTCAAAAGTTTGAACTCGGCTCGTTTATAACTACAAAAGCTCCAGCTTGGCTCGTGACAAAATTCACAAGCACGAGGTCAACTAGGGTTTGACTCATTTTTATGACGAACTAGACGAAATTAAAGCTCAAATCAAACTCATCTTGTTAACCATACTAAGCGTTTTATTTAGTTTAAGCTCGTTTATAGTTATACATATACATACATATTTTTAATGCTCATTTATGCTCGCGGCTTGCGAGCTTAGTTATTTTATATATAAAGCTCTAGCTCAAACTAGATTATTAAATGAGCCTACTTATGCTCAACTCGTTACGAGCTTTCTACCGATCAGATCTCAACCTTTTTACGAATAATGACATGGCTCGTTTCCACCCTTAGGTGTAATATTCCAAGTGGCCGAGGGTGTTTTAGCTTTGAATAAAAATTGCAAAATCAATTACTAGAATGAATACTTCCCAACAAGAATTACAAAAACCTACACTAGAGATTTACGAAAATCGACACATCGAGCATTTTGATTTTGCTCACCCTCCCCTTTTACTCGCCATTTTTAGAAGATAAACATTTTTCGCTATAAGACAAAGAACATGGAGAGCAAAACGCTTGCTCGTCCCATTTTTTGCTCGCCGTTCTCGCTAAAAGACAAAGAACATGGCGAGCAAATTCTTTGCTCGCCCAAATGTTTTCTCGCTTCGATTTTGGTAAATCTTTTTAAAAGTGTTTGTTTTGGTAATGGTTTATGTAAAGTGTTCATTTAAAAAAAATGACACAAAATTGCAAGAGTTAAACACCCAAAAAGCAGTGCC
Organism: Artemisia argyi; assembly: GCA_030686995.1. Classification (NCBI taxonomy): domain Eukaryota; kingdom Viridiplantae; phylum Streptophyta; class Magnoliopsida; order Asterales; family Asteraceae; genus Artemisia; species Artemisia argyi. Next base: position 23,105 of record JARVZY010000950.1, read on the forward strand.
TATCAGTTTGCATCCAAAAAGTAAGAATATCACATGATAAGCTTTGTTACAGTTTGAAAAGTCTAATGCATTGCAAGTAATGTAATGCAAATGATGAAATGTAGATGCAGCAATGTATTGCACTTTGTAAGGTGTAAATTGGGTATGCTCTAAGGCCTATGTTATCGATTGAACGTAATACTAATATTCTAATTGCACCTTTTCATCTCTCCTTTGAGATAATTGTTTTGCTGTTGGCTGTTTTTGACTTCTCCCTTATTTGGGATTGGTCCTTTCTTAAAACAAAACTTATGTTCAAATTTAGGAACCAAATCACTCGATAGTCCCCTTCAAATCAAACTGATAAATCGCCATGGCAGTCCTCTCATAGTCAAACTAGACCAATGGCTTCTCAGAGAGTTGCTGAAACCAGTACCAACAAAATCATTTTCCCTAACTTTTAGATAAACTGATACGACTTTAGAGATCTGCGTAGAGTGAAGGTCGATAACTTTTTGGAAAACTCATGGTTGATATGGAACTGGTCATTAAGCAATGGAACTGGTCATTAAGCAAACAAACACCATTAAATATTCAAAATAAACAGTAAGGTTTCTAAAAATCGGTTTCAGTCCTCATCTGTAAATTGATATTAAGTGGGAGGGTTTAGCCAATCCAAGCCTCAATGTCAATATACTGGTCAAGTCCAGGACCGACCAATCCCTAAAAAAGACTAACTGGTCCTTGTTCGTGTCCATCTTTACTCCCAAGTCTCAAACATCTGCTTAAACCAATGTCATAAACTCGACAAATACATTCAGTATTCATCTGCTTACTAGTTTGGTTACAGGTCAAAAGTAGTTCAGTCTGACACAGTTCACGTTAGGATGTGTTTGACTCATAACCCTTTTTGACCACTATGACGGTCTATATTAATCCTACTTAGTGAAGAAAACATGTTAGTACGTTGTATTAACCAGAAATACACTTTGGCTAACTTTTAACTTGCTTGACCTATTCGAGCTGCTTAGTTTTACTTTTTTTACCTTGCACATATGACCAGTTAAACATAATATACATGGTCAAAAATCAACCTATTCTTACCTTAAACGGATTGGAACAGCCACCTCTAGTGCCGGTTCCAGGCCATGAGGATCATGAGTCTGAGACATTTATGGTCGGAATCTCTTTCAATATAGTTGTAAACTCAGTTAGCAAATGTTGAAAAAACTATTATGTATGACTTGAGCTCCCATTTTAGGAAAGGTATTTCATATGCCCATATACATCTCAGTATCTCACCAATTCTAATTGGTCACCATTTCTTACCTTTCTTCTTTCTTTTACTGCTATTGCTGCCACCAGCGCCACCTCCGTTACTCGCACTCCCATTTTTTGAGCTATTTGGAGGGGTCTCCGGGCCACCATTAGCTGCAAATTTGTCAAACATGCCCGATTGAACTGCGTTTTGTACCCATTCCATAAATTCCTCTTCCGTCATTGTTTCGTCAATATTTGGTATGCCTCCTCCTCCTCTATGACTTGAGGTCGGTCCCTTACCGTTACTGTGCTTTGACATTACACTTGTGTTCACATGAAAACTTGGTTTGTGCGTGTTTGCTGGACATCTCATTCCCTGCAACCAAAATAGAGCAGATGTCAACAATTAATCAAAAACCAGAAGGCATAGAAAGACATCATGAAAACATACTTTTTCTCCTGTTAAACCATCAAGATTCAAGTAGAGGTGGCAAGACTGGTGGGTCAAGATAGGGCTAGCGGCAAACAACATTTTAATAAAATAATAGTCATCATGATTACAGCAACAATTTAATTAAAAAGATAATCAAAATATTTAAATTAAACCATTTAGGAGGTTGTATTCATTGGAAAAGGTGTAGGCGGCTTTCAACCTGTTAATGGTTCGACTGTTCGATTGTTTAATCTGTTCACTTGCTAGCCTTTTTTGGCTTTCCTATATTACCCCTTTGCGATTAAAAAAACAACTTAAAGTCACAAACAGGCAACCGTGTAAGTAAACTGTAAAAGAGATGAATTTGACACCTCTACAAAGTAAAGTACCTTATTTGGTCGTATTACTACTAACATTATTTAGGCTATGTTTGGCAAAATTAGTTGTAAGCAGTAGCAGTAAGCAGTAGCAATGAGCTGTGAGCAGTAGCCAAAAAAGCTCACAGCTTCATAAAGAAGCATTGGGAAAATGAACTTTCCTAAAAAATAGCAAAGCCCACAACTCTCATGCCAAACGAACACTATAAATCAAAAAGCTCATTGTTCACCGCTCATTGCCCAAAAAAGCTCCAAAAAGCTTTGTGCCAAACATAGCCTTATACGGCCACTATGCTTTTGTTTTAAAAGCTTCTTGCCAACGGACACTACTTTCTGCCCAACAGAAGTCAGCTGACAGTTTGGCAGTTTAAGTTAATATAATTAACTTGCCCATTTTGTTTGAAAACCAAGGTTATACTAGTCAAGGGCTCAAGGCATTTTCTTATCCCTTTAAAATAAATTTGGTGAACAAAAAATGGTTTAAAAATCAGATACAATAGCCAGATACATCCGGATAGTAGCAGAACTGACAGAATTTTCTTACCCTAGAATACAAGGTCCAACAATGATTTTTCCGTTATATAACAAGTGACAATGCTTCCTTTCTTCCAACAAAAGCATAGGGTACTAACTCTTAAGATTAAATAAGCCGTATTCAGCTTCACAGATAAAAAAAATCCCTTTGAATTTTTCGGCAATATATAATATATTCTTCCAACTCAGTTACAGATCCTATCTCATTGATCAGATTTATCGTTTGCGCACTATGTAGGATTTATATCATACCTAGTTTTAGGGGAATTATTTATGCAAAGCAGGTAATTGTTTACCTGGCAGAGATACCATTCTGTGGCATCATATATCTTGCTATCTGCACAAACATAAGCACGAGGAGGGTCTACCTGCACATTCATTTGCAAAAAACATAATGATTAATCTTATATAAAGAGGCGCTGAATACCAAAAGTAACATGTACCAGTGATGTTCACATACTTTCTGGAATACTCCGAAAAGAAGAGGTTGGGATGATTGTTCTACCCACCCGTCCCCGTCTTTGGCTGGATGAAAGTCTTTACAGTCCTTCGAAGTTAACAAAAGGAAAAAATATAAACAAATAGGATTCAAGTAACAGTGGAGCATGGATCATAACTAAGCAATTTGTTAAAAGGCGTTACTTGGCAGGATCTGGCTTTAGATTTTGCCTTGTTGGTATAAAACCACATGTGAAAACCGCCACACCTTTGGCATGCAATTCGTCTAGACTCTCCCAATGGATCATCGACATGAACCTCCGTGCCTCCAAATGCAGATCCGAAAAACCCATTTCTTTTGTTCTGAAACATATATTTTTGTACGATTAACAAGCTGTGATTGTTTTATGCTGATTAAGAAAAACCGTACAGCCAATAATGTTTAACTAATCAAAAGTATTACTCCGTAT
>JARVZY010009392.1:0-27615 GCA_030686995.1 Artemisia argyi
CAGATTTAGAGAAGAAGAAGCTAAAGAGAGGGATAATTCACCAAATCTGATCTGCTTATTCATTGATACGTTTAAACATAAATAGATATGCAAGTTACAATCATACCCCTTGCATAATAGAAAATAACCGAAATTCCCTTAAACTAGAAACATAAATATAAAATACTAAAAACATAAAATAATTAACGTATCATGCGCAACTACTTATTTGCATATAAATAAACAGATAAGCACTTAAATAAGCAAAACTGAACAGTCTTAAAATGTGCTGGTGTGACGTTCTATTCAGCTTTTTGCATGTTACTAATTGTACTAATTCACAAGGCATAAGCCTACTGTAATAAATAGTTAAATGTTTTAAGAAAGCTTTCGGTTTTGAGGAATCGTTTATTGTTGATAGATCTGTGACACAATGTTTTATTCGTTGTAGTTTTTTTAAGTGGGTTGTTAGGGATTGCATATTTTAAGTGCTTATTTTGTTATTAAAAGTAATAAAATGGCTTGTTAAGTGTCTATAAGGAGAGGAGACCTTAAGATTTCTTTTATAAAGTTTAAAAGAAATTAGTTCACAAAAACATTTTTGTTTTTGCAACAATTGATAAGTTCGATTCTTAGCTCAAGTTTATTATATTTACTTAGTGATATAATATATTAACTTGAGTAAACTGTGTGTTTTTTGGTCAATATGATTTGCTATTTTAGTTTTTTGATGAAATGTCATTAAAATAAGTACTATAGAATAAGAACACTAGGGGTGCATACATTCAATTTTTTGCTTGTTACTGAAAATTAAGCAAATAAGTAGTTCTGTCCGAACATTCAAAACTACTTATGAGCTTTGAGTTAAGAATACAAACACATAATGACTTAAATACGCAATCCTAAAACCTTGTAATTGTGCCGGTTTAACATTTTATTCAACTTTTTGCATGTTAAGCGAAAATGCCATCCACATCAAAATCAAACCGACGAAGAAAGGCTAAAAAATCCAAGTTTGTTCCGAAACCCAAGCAGAGATGGCAGGTGAAGCAACCAACTAGGAACTGGTTGGAGCTCCCCTCGGACATAATGGCCAATATACTTTACAGAGTTGGTGTGTATGACATACTTGAAAATGCCCAGAAAGTATGCACTGCTTGGCGTAAAATCTGCAAGGACCCTGCTATGTGGAGGGTCATTTCTATGGACAATCATGGAGATCCATGTACAAGGCCTCCACTTAGAGAGATGTGTAAGAATGCTGTCGATAGAAGCCAAGGCCAATTGCTTGATCTTACTGTTATAGATTTTGTTGATTATGAGCTCCTCGAGTATGTTGCTGAGAGGTATGAGAGCTTATTGTATTTGCTTTTTTTTTTTTTTTTTTTTTTTTTTTGCAATTGTCCGTACAATGACATGCATAGGCTGTGTTTAGTTGCACAAAAACTTTCCTGGTTACCTTCTCTGATTTTCTTGAGAATGGGATAACGTTTTTCATAGAACTCTTTGGAACTGGCGAACTTCAAATCAAAGTTCTCTAAACTCTTGTTATGAAAGCTTAAAACTGGTTTTCTACAGAGAAATTTCTTTAAAAATACCCATTTTGGACATGTTTTCTGCATTCTGCGTTATTTTAGAGACTTTTCTGGAAAACCTCTCATTTTTCCACAGCTAAACAGACCCATAAATTCTTTGCAGTCTGCACTATTTCTTTATCTGTCGCAGTAATAATTAATTGGTTTGATAGTTCTTGGTTAGTTTATTCGTATAGTTAACTGTACCGAAAATCTTTTTCTTAAGTTTCACCAGAAACCTTATGACAGTCAAAAAGCAAAATGACTTAATATGTCTGCATAACTGTTCTCTTATATATCTGCATACCTGGTCTAATATATGTACAGTTAGAATGACATACTTATGTTTAAATATTGAATTCATATGTTCTGATGTGTTTTGTTACTAGATTGTTTTGATGTATTGTGTTACTAGCTTGTTTGATTTATGCGCCATATGTCAGATGTCAAAATCTGATAAATTGAGCAGTGACCAGTAAAATCTTTGATCTGCAATACACAGAAAAGTAATGTGTGCACCTTTGATAGAAAACTCACATCTGTGCATTATTTTTTATCGCTCTATTCGTGTCTCATCAAGCTAGCAATTGTGTGTTATGTGTCCCATAATCAGATTTGAGCCATACCTTCATGTTCTGGGTCATAATTAGCATACTGAAGTACTGAACTATATTTGCATTTTTTCTTAGGAATGATAATGGTCTTGACAATTAAAATTCTGATAGCTTTGCATTTTCTTTGTGTTTTTGTGACAGATCAAGTCAGCTTAAACGTCTAGAAATCATTTATTGTTTTGGTGAAATTTGTGGAGCTTGGGGTGATGTTTTGAAGAAATTTCCATTGCTGGAGGAACTCAGCTTTTACACTACAGAAATCTCGGAAGAGGATATTGAAGCTGCTGGCCGTTATTGCCCTTTGCTAAAAACCCTCAGAGTGAATCAGAATGCCTATAGATTCCACATTGAAGATGATGAGTCCATTACTTGGCAGAATGAGATGGCCATAGCAATTGGGAAAAATTTACCTGCGTTAAGGCACCTTGAACTCATTGGAAACTGTATGTCCAATATTGGGCTGAAGGCGATTCTGGATGGCTGTTGTCATCTTGAAAGTATTGACTTACGTAGGTGCTTGTATATTGATCTCAAGGGAGACATAGGAAAAGAGTGTGTAAAACAGATTAAAAATCTGAGACATCCTGATGAGTCTCTTGAAGATTGTCCACATATTCATGAAAATATGGACGAGCCATGTGATGTTAGTTGTGACTCCGACTTCTATTTAGATGATTCTGATGATTATCACGGATACTTTGACTATGATGATTATGAGGATTATGATGATTACACAGCCTTTGGTAATGAAGATTCCAGTGACTTGGAAGACATGAATGAGATGCTGTTTTTCATGTCTATGTTTGGGTAGCATGCTATGCACAAAGGTGAGTTTGTGTAATGATATAACTGAGGAGTTAGCTTATCAAAAGTATTTGAAAATATTTCCGTTGATTGAGCAAGAAAACTAATTGTTGATTTTTTTCCCCTCCTCTTGAAGCTGTACCTGCTGCACGCAAGAACAACCTGCTTTTTGGCTTAGGTATCAAGGTAACATGTGATCGGTAATCAAATTCTGCTGAAAATGCAATTTTGGGAATGACATTTGGCTCTATTTTGGATCTCCAAACAGTTATTGGTCATCACCTTTTATTGTGTTCAAACTTTTGTAATCACTGATGGTGTTGGTTTGGGAATTATAATATGTTCATGGAGTTCAAGTGCATATTGTTTTTCAATGTAGAACTTCTGTGAGTTGGTCTGAAAGGCTGAAACAACATGAGCCTTTTGCTAAATCTGGATGCGAAAACTTTATTGCAGTTCTCACATTCATCATACATGCTGAAGTTGATGTGTTTTGATCATGTTTTCTATTTCTTTTAGGATAAACCATATTGGCTGACTTGTATTAGCTATTTAGGATCTATTAGTTGTGACTAGGTTTTCTAATTCTCTTTTATTAGAAAGTTTCAGTATCACCTATTATAACAATCTTGATCAAATGGTTAATAGGCCACTTCTAGTTTTAACCATTTTAGCATTTTATTGGCAATAACTTGGTAGGGTCAACTTCATCTTAAGTATGTTATGCTCCACCCAGTTCAGCATTTAGGTTGTAACTGGCCACCATTGATCTTATTTGACCGAGGTCAATCTTGGTCTCTCTTCGATTGCATGCACCTTTAGTTAGTCTTTTCTTTACATATTTACCCTTGAAAGACCCTCACGTATCACAATACCAGTTAGACGTAGTAATAAGTCAGCAATGTTAAAACTTAAATTTGCTTGAGCTTGAATATCTGCTTCACAGCTTTTAGTATTAGAGAATAGAGACAATCAGACAAACTTTCATCATTTGAGTTCTTGTAGGGAAGACCTTTTCAAGTTCTAGTGTTTGAGATGCATGCTGGGTTAGTTTGAGTATTTGTTCCAGTATCACTGTTAGAGATGCACGCTCACTTGCTCAGTTACTAGTGTAAGTATTTTGCTCTGTCCAGGGTAATTAGAATTGTATATGAGTATGACATCCAGTAAAATCTTCTGTTTTATATATCTTGTATTCTTGTTTGGTGGATCGCTGAAATTTGTTAAATTACATATACACGACTGGTTGATATTAAAATAATAACTGAAATGACTATATTACCCTTTATCTTAGCCACTTATTTCTCCTAGCCACAAAACAAACTTCTCATCTTTTTCTCTTGCAAAACACAGGAACCAAAGTTAGATATAAGATCATTTGTAATAAACTAACAATATTAACTAGTATGGTTTGTGTGTCTTGGATCGAATCAATAAGAGAAGAAGAAGAAATAAGAGAAGAGTTTAGAGAGAGGAAGATGGGTGTTTTCTAGTGAGAGAGTTGAGAGAAAAATAAGAAAATGTTAGATTGAATGAAAAGCACCAACCCTCTCCACATGTGGAGAGGGGTATATATAGTTTCCTACAAACGCCCACACCCGGGCTGTGGATCAGGTATACAGTGGGTGAAGACCCGTCCTTCTTCCACGGTGTTACTTAAATTAATACTAACTAACTAATATATAAACTAACTACGAGCTAACTTAATGCTATTACAATAATCAGGTGACCGAGACTTTTACAGGAATATTTGTATTCCTAACAATCTCCCCCTAAGCGAGGTCACCTTTGAAATTAAGCTCTTTGGTCTTTAAGCATTCTTTCGTCATCGTAGCTCGTAGGTTCTGATTCTTCACTTTGTGCTCACTTTGTACAATCAAGCAATGAACTTGTGATTTGAGTTCCTTTGTGATGTGTGATCTTTGAACTTCTTTGAGATCATCAGCCATAGTAAATCTCCAAGCTCATCCTCAGTAGTATCGCCTTCATGTGATGTAGTGACTTTAGGACCGTCATGCTCACACCCTTCAGTATTAGGAGACTTCACATCAGAGTTGCGGATCAGGAGACTTTTCATCAGAGTTGCGGAAACGTTGTTGGTAGTCTCTCAACATTTGTTGTAGCAAGTCTCTCATCGTCATTGATAATATGGAGGATGTGTGAGCATGAGGTATGGATTGACCCGATTTAGCTGGAAATAGGAACCATCAACGCCATCTTTATATGTGTCCCTGAAATAAAACAGTTAGCAATAAAGATAGAGAACGAATATGGCTTTGTCATTCGTTCTGCGAGGACAGACTACCCTCCGGTTTTGTGAAAACCGACCTGTGATCAGGTAGAGTCTCTTTTAAAGAAGACTCTCCTTGACAGGAATTTCCAGCTTGTAGTAATGAATTTTCCAAAGAATCCACTTCGGAATCTTCATACTTAGCATGTTCTCATACCGGAACGTCTCAAAGCAGACAACACGATAGAGTGAATCGGTGAATAAATATTCACGGATTGATGAGAAATTGATTTATATAAATCATTCGCGTGTCATATGATAAACATTTTGAGACACGACGAGAGTTTTAAGCTTTGAATCATATTTCCATCAAAAATACTTTTGTTTGAAATATTGTATACAATCAATGTGCTCGAAAATTAGTTTGTGAGCATACTGAAAGGTTTTTGCAAAAGTATCCGTCAATCCATATCCTGGAACAAGTTTGATTCAATATTGAATCACACCATTGTTGCTTTCCAATTGTCACTTGATCATTGATCCAAGATGGATCTCACATGTCACCTACCAAGAGCTTGAAAGATGTTCGCTCTAGAAGGATTTCCATCGTCATTGTGAATATTTTCATATCACTCGGATGTTCTGGCAATACCACAAGGATAATGAGTAGGACTCTAAATATTTTATCTTATTTTCCACATTGTGTGAAACAATAAGCATATTTGGAATGTGTCCTATCGAGATTTATGGATGATCTCATTGGCTCTAGACTCAATAGTGCATTTCGATCCGCTCCTGGAGACTGGGGAGGCGTCTCCTGTTTTAGGTATCAACATAGCTCGCAATGAGCGGTCGATACATTGCACAGGGTTCCCCGTGAGAATGAAACAAGCTCTTTTAAGAGAACTTGAGTGGTTGGGAAGTTTAGTGCAGTGCGTCACTGGGTCCATGACGTCTTGTCTTCAATACCGGTGTTATCTTAGTAACCGCCAGTAGATTATGCATTGAACCTGGTTTCTGCCCTAAGGTTGAATATATGGAGGGCTATTTCTTTTCACCCTTTCTCATTATATTTCTTTTTCATTCTTCAACCCCTTCAGTGCTTACCGAGACTTCACCACTAGAACCTTGTTAGGTTTGTTCCAGTCCTAGCTCTATCTCAGTCCGCACTCTTCCCTTTCTCACTTTACTCCTTTTTTTCAATCATTCCTAAGGACTTCTAATCTATCTAGAGGATTGTCCCTGGGAAGATCCTTCTAGTTCTGGTGGATCATGAGAATTCATACCTATTCTTAACCAACCTTATAACTCCATGCATAAAGATAAATGGTCGGTCTTTGGTATAACTTCCACAAACGCCTTTTGCTCCCCCTCAATATGTGCATTGATATTCGAAAGAGTTTAACACATATGTGGGAGCACATTTATTGAGTACAAAAGATCACATTTGAATATCAGATTTCATATTTAAATCACATTCTCTCCCCCGATCAAAAATATCAAATCTTTTGAGATTTTTGATCTCAATTGATTTAAATAAGTTAGGAAACGTTTTTGGGAGAGAAATGCGGTTAATTTTAATTTTTCTGATAAAAGGAACTTTTGTCTTGTTCCCCTCAATCTGTGAGGGAGTTTGTTATGTGTCAGATTAGATGAGTTTACAAAAGATTTGAAGTTATAGGTAAAACTCTTTGAAAATGTTCTCATTCTGACACATAACCATCACAAATCGTTTTTTTGCAAGGTTTTTTTGTTCAAAGTGTGGAGAGTTTTGATGCTATGTAAAATTTTGAGAAATCACTCTCCCCCTCAATCAATGACGGATGTTAAAGCTTAAATAAGTGATGTCATTGATTGAGTGAAAAAATTTTGTCAAAATTTTGAGTACAAATTGATTTTCAATCAAAATCTCATGGTACCACCAAGTTTTGCACAAATACTTTCCGGAAAAATCATAGAAGGGAAAGTATTTGGCGATAAAAAGAAGATTTCTCTTCTTTAGCAAGAAATAATGCACTGAAGCGTACATTAGATCGAGGAAACATGGATATAAAGTAATCCATGCCCAGGTGAACTTCACCCGGTACAAGGAACAACCGTCTTTTTGGCGACGTGTTTTCCCCATTTAGAAAAACGGGTTGCTATCTGAAGTAATAGCAAGCCATAATTTAGAAGTCCGGTTTACAGTCTGAAGTAACTGTAAGCCATAATTTTGAAGTCCGGGTTACAGTCTGAAGTAACTGTAAGCCATAATGTTAAGAATGTTTTGGGAAACGACATGTTTTAGAAAAAAAAACTTTATTTGAAACCGAAAAACTCTTGCTCAAGCATATGTATGATTCCGTGTCATTATTGAATGACATTTCTAGAAACGTACATTATATTGATTACACAAGAGACATGTCGTGAGAAGAATATTTTTGTATTTTTTATGATTTTTCAGATTTTTATGGTTTTTTATAGGTTTTACATTTTTCTATTTACGTATTGGTATAAGATATGTACAAAGGATACCAAACAGTATAAGGAGATGTTGACATGAGCATCAAAATGAGATTATCGTTCAGCTCATTATAGAAGTAAGTAGTCAACATCTCTTAAACTTTCACCACCAAAGCTTTCGAGGCTCCTGAATAATCATCTGATTCCGTAGTTGCCATGATATAATCTTAAACGGGATTTTACAACTCTTGTGACTTAAACCGAGAGATCGATTCTCTCCCGGGATTTTACTAAAGTCAACAAAAGAAACCGAAAGATGTAATATGCGAGTTAAACTTAGAGAGAGATCTTGGATAAGTGACAATTAGCATTAAGTGTCAAGTCGCGACAAATCAAGTTACAATAGATCCGATCGTAATAAGTCAAGTCATAAAGATTAACTCACAACGTCAAATTACAATCAGACTAATCGAAACGACTTAAGTCACAACAATTCACTAAACATAAGTAGTTAGCAAATCACTAGAATCTCACAACTGAGTTAATCGCTAGACACCCACCAAATCGATGAATTGTTTGCCTCCACAATGTGAAGCTTTGGTAGCTTCCCCCCAAACCAACAATCATCTTCATGAGACCACTTCCCCCAAGTAGTTGAAGTGATTCAAAAAGTCTCATTGTAAGAAGCTCAAAAACCCGAAGACAACGATAACACCAAAGTAACAGGGTGAACCACGGATCATCTCTGCGGTTATCAATCCCGGAATGTATGATGAAGCCCGATCACATGACCCTGTTGTACGTCTCCGATGTTCACATTACATTGCGGTTTAGAGCAGTTGTCAATTCAGGGGAATAAGATATCAACATCTTCATTTCACTAAATGCTTTCTAGTTATCTTACACATACCAACTCTCTCCATATTGTAGCATTTATCCAATAGAAGAAGAAACGATGACACCAAAGTAACAGATTGAAGCACTGATCATCTCTGCGGATATCACCTCCGGAATATATGATTAAGTCCGATCACGTGAACCTGTTGTGCGTCCTTAATGTACACATATCTCTCCCCATGATGGTTGCGATCTTATCGGAATCAGCATAACAATGTGTACATGAAACATTAACCAGAAGCACTTTACCATAACACTTATCAGCACATATGAAGATGTCAATAAGCAATATCATCTCACGTTCCACATATCCTTCTCATATTTCATCCCGCTGAAAGCTGAAGTAATTCACACCATAAGTATCAAGAGACCACTTCCCCACGTAGTTGGAATAATACACCAAACGCTACGAGTTAATACACTAAGTTTCTCTACGGTTATGACATATGTCTTCCCGGGATAACTTCAATTAAGAAGAAGTATTATGTTCATCACGTGTACTCGTTATGCATTCAGATGTATGTCTCCTTCCCCCTTGCTAGTTTTGATACATCAGAATCAGCAACAACTTATAGGCACATCTACTTGAAATCATGAGAGGAGAACAAAATTGGCTCAAATAAATCTTGTGAGAATCAACTGCTACAGAAACACTCTGACTATCATTATTAACCCTTGTGTAGACTGTTTGAAGTAGCCAATGATGAAGCAAATCCAATAAACCAAACTTGAAACTGAAGAGAATTCCCCGTTCTTGTGACTTAAGCTTGCACTAATGTGTGACAAAGAGCGGTGTAGAGAGTTCGTACAACATCGAATTCCTAAGTACTCTATACTCTTCAACCAACCAACCATCAAGTATAAGACGTACATCACCTCTTGACTACCGACAACTTCGTGTAAGTTGTGACACTCCTTGAAGTGATAGTTATTTTGTGGTAATAGAAATGAATAATTACCAAAATAACTAGGTATCCAAGTCTTCGTCATTGTAAAGGTAAAAGCTCAAGCAAGGATCTCGAAGAGTCTTCATCCAACCAACCCCGACTTCAAGATACAATAAGATCACTCCTTTGTGAAAGTCAACTTCAATCTCAAATAAGGGATACCGAATAAACTCCGTGATTACTTGACGTTCCATGTCCAAATTCTTAGCCGTTTTGACGTTATAATCGACATTTTCCATTATATCCTTGTGGTTAATTTACAAAGTGCACATTTGGAGGAACAACAATCCGTGATGAAATAGAACAAGAGGACGGATCATTATTCATGTGTGCAACTTCACAATCATGATAGTCATTATCAACACCTTAAGGAATAACTGGAGATTGGGTTACTGGAGTAATCTGAGTAATACTTCTAATTGATGCATCTTGATCAATGGAGATTGAGGAAGGTGAACCAGTTGAGTCAGCAGGAACCGGAACAAGAGCTTCAGGAACTAGATGATCAACATTCGTTGAAGCTTGGAAGTATTCATCAATCATAAATCCCAGTTATCCTTAGTAAGTAGAACATTAGGTGTTGGAGGAGAGTCGTATGACCATTCTTCAAGCATCAATCACCATGTGGTATATTCACACTTCTCCCCCTCAAAAATTGCATACGAAGTTTGCCATTTTTGAATGAGCAAGTGAATATGAATTCGAGCAAAGATGAGTAGATCCACTTGATGAATGAATGAACATGGAGAAAGCATGAAGCATGTTGTTGAGAATGGTCAAAACAAGAAGATTTCTCTTCTTCCGAAGATAAGGCGCACTGAATCGTACACCTTTCTTTTCTTTGATGAACGGGGCCTGAAGTGTTGTCAGCAGACACCATAGTGATGAAGTTGAGGACTGAGGCTTGAACTGAGGTGTTCAAACGTCATAGTCATTGAAGAACGAGGCCTGAACTGAAGTATTCAGACGTCATTTATCATATGTATCAAAGTTGAGCTTCTTTAATCCCTGATTGATGAAATATCACTCTTTTCGGCAACCAAATTCTGAGTCTTTCCTTAATTGTATTGAGCGATGTACCTGCACTTAAGTAGAGACCACCTGCACTGACATTGGGAGTTTGTTTGCATTTATATGGGTTAGTGATATCAGCATATATACCATTTGGGGTTCTACTGTCAACCTTGGCTTTGCAATCAGTGAACATCTTTCTCATAGGTATCCATCTAAGACCAACAATCTTAAAAATTCTACCCGTCGGTATCCACCTAAGGCAAGTTCTGGGAGTGTTTGGTTTCTCATGTAAAGTGGGAGTCTTGTTTAGAGAAAACCTTTTTCCTAAATCAATCTGCCTGCCAGGTTTCTGAGTATAACTCTTTGATTCTACGGGCTTGTTGTAGTTTCTAGTCTTAGATGGTAGGACCTTATTACAAGTATTCACATCCTTCAGGAATTTTGTAGCACACTTATAATGATTTGCCATAACAACACATTTCAGACAAGTTGAACAAACAAGGTTTTTGGATTCCGAACAAGGTCTAGGTTTCTTAGAGTGATTTGCAACGGGAATCGCTTTAATCGATGTGCAACTACTCTTGGACACTAGACAATTCATATATGTTTGTTGAGTGCTCACAGATTTTGGTTTGCTGCAACTGGCCGAGTTCTGCAATAAGCTAGAAGGCATCCTATGAGGTCGTGAACCCAAGATTCCATCCTTTTGAAGTAGAGCCCCTTTCCTAGCCTTTTCAAGATTATAGTTCTTGTACAAGTCATTTATATCATAAGAGATTTGAGTTTTAACGCTCGGTATTGACACAGTTTTCGAACTTATCCCAGAAGAGTCAGGTGTAGGTGAAGCTACTTGTTGACCTTTAATAGACCCAGAGGCATTTTTCTTAGGCAGATTATGTGAAGTGACTGGTTTTGTCAAAACTTGTTTCGCATCAACCTGGGAGGCAAACCGCAATTTTGAAAATTTTGGTCGTTCAGATCTAAACGCAGTCGATTGCCTAACGACACTTTGTTTCCTAAGAGGTTGTGAAAGTGGTTTTCCCAAGATTGATTCTTAAATCATTTCTTAATGCCACAATTGCAAAACCCTTTTCCTGAAGTTGAGCTTTGAGTTCATCACTTTTGGCCATCAAAGATATTGTTTGTTCTACATTTTTAGTCCTGATTACTTTGATTGAGTCATTTAGATCCTTTTGATGCCTTTTCAAAGACTCATTTTCCTTAAGTAATTCAGCCACATAGATTGCCAGTTCACTAATCCTGGACTTATTTGCATCAATGTCCTTGCACGTTTCGACTAAACTACTCTTCACATTCATAGCAGAGATATGTTTCTTCAAGTTGTTGATCGTCAAGTTTTTGGCTTTAAGCTGTGCTTTTAAATCATTTATCATGAAGAATTCATTGAAATCAGGAAGTTCCGGATTTTTACATGGTTGGTTAGTTTGAAAACTTTCTTCCTTTTCTTGCATTGCGATTTCAAGTGAAATACAATGTTTTTCAAGTTGTAAGAATCTGTTTGAAAGTTCATTAAAAACTGCTTTATCAACTATATCATTTGATTTAACAGACTTAGCCGAAAGCACAGAACTTGACTCATCATCACGTTCAGCATCCTGATCACTTTCTCCCCCTTTATGGCTTACATTTGTTAAATTAGAAATGGTATTCCTATCAGTCTTCTCCAACAAATGTGTGTCGTAAGTGGTTTAATTTGATCAGGGTGCTGGCGTTCATTAGAAAGCACATTATGTAGATCAGTTATAGGTACCTCAGCACATGGCACATGTTCTTTTACCGGTCTGAAATTTGCATCCATATCATGTGTGACAAGAGTCACTGAACTCCTGGTTGTGTCAAGCTGATCAGTCTCTGATCATTTGCATTCATTAACAACTGACCCAACATCCGATGCTTTACCCGAGTCACCAACATCATAACATGATTGTACCCTACATGCCTTCACCTTGTCATCATATGCAGGTATATGCTGTGCCTTTTTGTTAATGAATCTTTTCACTTTATCCATAAGCTGGACAAGTGTGTCTCTGAACGTGTCAACCTCAATTCCCGTGTGATCATCAAAGCACTTTTTTGTCATCTCACTATAATGGTCATACTCCAGAGTGAGTTTCGAATCAAAGAACACTTGGAGTTGTTTGTTGATCACACAAAGGGCAGCCATGGATCCAGTATTGGAAGATTCTTCTTGGTCCAGTTGTTGTCGTAATTGATCCAAATTGAGAATCATTATGTCTGTGAAAGTTTGAACATCTTGACCGAAGAGAGTTGTAAATGCACGTTCAAACCCCATTTTGAATCCATTACCCTCTAACAGTACAGAGAGATGTGAGTGAAGTAGTCGAAAGCATTCAATGTGGCATTCCCTTGCATAGTCAAGTAATTTACTTGACTGATGAATCACATTCTCTTGAGAATCTGAGCACGAATGTATCATTGAAGCATTGTCAGGTACATCAACCATGTCATATAATTTGAGAATTTCGGGTATCACTAAATCTGAAGAATTTGGCATGAAGCGGACGTGCACGGGATTTTACACTTCTATGATTTAAACCGAAAAATAATTCTTTCGCGGGATTTTACAAAATCAAGAAGAAAACGTGAAACAAAGATAATAGATACGTGCAATGATAACCAAGATGACCATTGGATCGACACAATGATTAGTGATTGTTTGTCAAAAAGAATAAACCCCGAAAATATCACGACCCAAAATATTTCTCAGTCTCGGATTCTTGAAGCTCAAAAAAAAAAAAAAAAAAAAAAAAAAAAACGTTTCCCACAACATATCCCGAGAATTTAACCACACAGTCACGTTGGATAAAGTAAATAATTTTGAGCTTAACTAGACATTCAACCAACACTTGAGTTTAATCCAACAGAAATACACGTCCCACAAAATACGTTGGATAAAGTAAATAATTTCCACACTTGTTCAACACCAATCTCCAACAGTAATGATACCAGCCCACTACTTCTGTTTCACAGCCTGAAGCCCAACATAAATCATACAGCCCAAAGATAAGATTTAAACAAACTCGGCCCAGGTCCAAATTAAACGATATATAATACTTCTAATCACCACAACCCTAATTAAACTCCACCTAAAACCAGACGCAGTCACAAGTTATCTTCAAAAAAGATTTACGCCACTTTACTTTATCCTCAAAACTGAATAACAAAGCTCCTTTGATTCTTGTGTTAATCGAATACCAAATGACCACAATCACTTTCTTACCACTTAATTATTCTTCATGATCTCATAAAAGTCACAGGTAATTAAAATCTTTTAGTATGATGTGTCAAATATTTCACAACGAGATAACTGAGATCCCCTTTTGTACTTACTTAGTTGTTTAAATCGAATGAAAAGGTTAATTGGTTCCTTCTATAATTGGTTCGAATATTTGACAAGAAGTGTAAGCTTCAAAG
Organism: Artemisia argyi; assembly: GCA_030686995.1. Taxonomy (NCBI): domain Eukaryota; kingdom Viridiplantae; phylum Streptophyta; class Magnoliopsida; order Asterales; family Asteraceae; genus Artemisia; species Artemisia argyi. The sequence continues at coordinate 13,958 of JARVZY010009392.1, forward strand.
AGATCTTTTCTTGTTATTGTTTTTGGAAAGTAAACGAAGTGTATGCTAAAAAAATTTCGATCTGTGATGAAATATCTCTTAAGGTTCTGATGTTCACATGAAGCGGTTAAGACTAAAAGAGATTAGCTGAGATCGTATATTCTTTCATTAGATTTATTTTCTTGTTTTGATTAAACTCGACTGAAAAGGTGAATGAAATAATCTGGATTTGTTTAACAGAAGATATAAGCTGAGATCATGCATGTTTCGTGGGTTTGATGTTTAAGCAGATTTGTAGTTAGTCGATTGTTAAGTGCAACTTTGCTGAGATCATGAAAAGAACATTTAATCGCTAGATACCAGTTAATCGCTAGATACCAGTTAATCGCTACTGAAGTAAACGCAAGGAGGAAAAAGATAATCGCAAAAAGCTGTAGAGTTAACCACTATAATCAGCTAACCGCAATTTTGAAAACGCAAGGACAAAGATTTTCAAAATTAACCGCAACTTTAGCTAACCGCAAGTTTGAGCAGAATGAACTAAACGCAGGTAAACAAGAAGTAATCGCAAGATAGCAATTTTCAGTTTACATAAACTGCCAAAACCAGTACTAGAAACTTTTTGTTTCCATCCCACAAACTGCCAAGAACCAACAGCTGTACTCACAATACAAGACAAGGCACTTAAGATAATATTATCTTTCAATTGCAAACCGCTAGTAAGAAACAGGAAATAACCGCAACTAAGAACAACCCTTTAACGTGAGTAGACCCAAAAGGAACACCAGAAGGTATGGAAAATATTATCAAACCCAGAAACACATGACTTGAAAGCAGAATATAAGTGGGCTGAAATGGACATGGACTATAACCAATACACTACGAAATCAAAAGCTAGAACCAAACCACGAAATTACAATCTAGTAACAATACTAAAAAAAAAACAAACGTGAATATATGAGGCTATAATCAATTCAAACCAAGTAACCCACCAAGACTAATCCTAGAATTCAAGACCTTGCTAACCCAAGAATGTAACCATGGCTCTTGATACCAATTGTAATAAACTAACAATATTAACTAGTATGGTTCGTGTGTCTTGGATCGAATCAATAAGAGAAGAAGAAGAAATAAGAGAAGAGTTTAGAGAAAGGAAGATGGGTGTTTCCTAGAGAGAGAGAGTTGAGAGAAAAATAAGAAAATGTTAGATTGAATGAAAAGCACCAACCCTCTCCACATGTGGAGAGGGGTATATATAGTTTCCTACAAACGCCCACACCCGGGCTGTGGATCAGGCATACAGTGGGTGAAGACCCGTCCTTCTTCCACGATGTTACTTAAACTAATACTAACTAACTAATATATAAACTAACTACGAGCTAACTTAATGCTATTACAATAATCAGGTGACTGAGACTTTTACAGGAATATTTGTATTCCTAACATCATTTGAGGACCAAACTTTTTTTACATACCAAGCGACTAATCTCCACCCTCCATCTTCCCTCCATCTTTATTTAATCTAATGGATGAGATTAACCCCAACAATTTAAAAAACCCACTTTCATCATTTTTTTTTCAAATATTAATATCTTTCAAACCGTTAATCGTTAAGCGAAAAAAAAATATATACCGTTACGCCGTGCATTTAATTATCTTTCTATAGATAGGCACTTTGACATATTTTCGACAATTTTTTTTTCGTTTTTTTCACATTTTTTTTGTGGCCGAAAAAATCATATATGATATTACATATCATATCATATGATATGTAATATCATATATGATATGATATGATATGTAATATCATATATGATATTACATATCAATTATGATATGTAATATCATATATGATATTTTTTTCGGTCACGAAAAAAAAAAAACGTGAAAAAAATGTTTTATTTTTTATTTTTCGAAAGTATATCAAAGTGCCCGTCTATAGAAAGATAATTAAATGCCCGTCGCGATGGTGTAATTATTTTCGATTAATGATTAACGGTTTAAGAGATATTTAAATTATAAAAAATGGGTGAAATATTAAAATGCTTTTAATCTCAACCATTGATTTCCTTTTTAGATGGATGGTGGTGATGAGTACCTTGGTATGTGAAGAATGTTTGGTTTGTAGAATAACTCAACTCAAATACTTTTGTATCTCTAGTTTTAATCCACTCAAGGCACGCAAACACAACTAATAACAACTTACTCTTCTTGGATTCTTTCAGCTTTCGAAAACCGTAAACCGAACACCAAACACCATTGTCTTCTTAACTGGTTTCTTGTTATACAAACGTAAACTAAACAACAAGGGTTGGCGTCAAGACCTTTTCCAAAAAGGTCTCGGGTAGGTTCAAACACCTAAGATCTTCATAGATTTGTAAACTTGTTGAACAAACTAAGGCCCCGTTTGGTTTGTAGATGAGTTTAGGATTAGGATTTAGATTTGGATTTAAACTTGAATTGTATTAAAAAAATTTTGTTTTATATGTTAGGATATAAGATGGGATTGAGATTTATATATTTTTTAATATTAAAAAAAGAAAAAGAAAAAGAGAGAGAGAAATTGAATAGTACGATAAAAAAAAAGTTGAATAGTATGAATTTTGTGGATTAAATAAAAAAAAAAGAAAAAAAAAGAAAGTGAGAAAGTTGAATGTTATACTTTGTCAGAAAAGCAAGGTAACAGGCCATGAATTAAGTATCCCCTCAAACGGGGGGTTCAGTCCCATTTTTAAATCCAGTATAATGCAACCAAACAGCTTTTTTTACTTTAAGTACCAACCCCATGCACAAAAGGCCCCAACCAAACTGCACCTAAGATCTTTTTGTTGTTGTTTTTTTTTTAATTTTGAAACTTGTTGGCAGACCGTTGTTGTTGATTGTTGTTTTTCGAAGATGGGATAGTTTTGGTTGTTTGTTGGTTGACGTGAGATAGGAAGATGGGTAAATAGGATAGTTGAAGTTGATTGTTATTGTTTGAAACGGGTTGTTGATCTGCTTCTAAAGTTCTACTTTCTTTCCGTCTTTTGATTTTTCGTTTGACTTTCTTGATGTAAGTGGCCTCGGGTTAGTTTCAGAAAGATGAGCGGGTGTGATTATGTTAAAGAAGATAGGGAAGGGATCCTCTGGTTGAATCATACCGACTTACTTCGATTTTGACTCTATCATCCGGCAGTATCCGTATAAACTACATCGGATCTTTCCTAAAACATGACCTAAAATCATATCTTCATTATCTAAACGAACCCGGAACATACCGTTGGGAAGTGATTCAGTAATTAAACCTTCATGAATCCATTTTTGTTCTTTCATTCCAGGCAAAACCCCCTTGACGTATTAACTAGTTGAGGAAGAACCCTATTAGACAACCCATCATTAAGAAAAATTAAAATGAGAAGAGTGAGAAGGGTTTCTAGCCACACAATTCAAATAAGAGGGAGAAATTTAAGGGGAGATGCATCTATTTTTGTAAGTGCATCTCAAATGTGTGGTTGTAGTTTCTTCTTATCCTTCTCATTTTAGTTTTTCTTCTCATTTGATCATAACTCAAAGAAGATAAGGGTAATACAATCATTTCAGTTATTATTTTAAGAGTTAATTTCATAAATGGTCCATGTGGTCTGTCGGGTTTAACTGGTATAGTTTTTAAACTTTTTTTGAACGAATCTAGTCCCTGTGGTTGCGACCCATAACGGGTTTGGTCCCTGAGACTAACTATCGTTAGTTTTTTTTGTTAGTCCTTGATTGGCCCTAAACAGTCAACTTATATTGACCAAGGAATGGTCAACAAATTCAAATAGCCTAGAGTCAATCTCCGGGCAATATAGGGTTTCCCCGGGTCGTTATGTCCCGACGAGGTGTGATGGTGTTCAAACGGGTTTGTGATCGGGTGAATTTGGACAGAAAAGGGTTTGAGATTTGATTACACTACTGAAATGTAAAAGGAAATAGCTTAAGTAAACTATATTAACATGATTGTAAAATTAGAAAAACCAGAAACTTTTAAAACCTAAAAACACGTACGTTCAGTTTAAATTTACGTGAACGTACAAAATAAAAAGTGAAAACTGAAATCTAAAAACCCTCAGGGGGTGAAAATGACTTTTTTACAAACTAAAGGATGAAAGAAATTTTTTAGAAAAAGAAAATAAATTTTTACAGTAATTACTCATTTAATATTAATTAAATACTATTTAATACTAATTATTAATATTTAAATAACTTAAATACAATATAATATTATTTTAATACTAGAAAAATAATTTCTAAAATTATAAAATAACTAAAAACAAATTTTAAAATTAAAAATATGTATTTTTGTCTTTTTGTGGATTTTTTTATTAATTAATTACTAATTTTATTTAATTAAACTAATCAACTAATTTTAAATTACTAATAATACTTAAATGACTTAAAAATTATATAAAAATTTATAAATCTAATTAACCATCACACAAATCCTAAAAAATTATAAAAAGTTGGTTTTATGTATTTTTAAACTATTTTACTAATTATTATTCTAATTATTAATTAATTACTAATTAAACTAATTAAATTCTAAAAACTAGAAAATGAACAGTAGAAATTCTAGAAAAATTCCTAAAATTATTTTATAATATATAAAAGCTAGGAAAAATATAAAAACTAGGTATTACTTTATAAAAACTAATTATGCTTTTTAATACTTAATTATTAATTAATAATTAATAAAACTAATGTTAAATCTAATAATTACTAAATGACAATATAAAAATTTGGAAAAATTACTGAAAATACCTAAAGATAAAAGAAAATTAAGAAAAATATAAAATTGCAAGTTACTTAATTGAAAACTAAAAAGGAAAATTAAAAAGATAAATAAAATTAAATAGAAACTATCACTTATAATTAAATTGGGTTTTTTTTGTTTTTCTTTTTAAAACCTATTTAAATACTTGAAATAACAAACTTTAATGAAGGAAGTTTTGTTGGAAATGAAAAATAAGCAGTTTGGAAACCCAAATGCTTATCAGCTTGGGCTTTATAGCTTATTAGGATTTGTGATGAACTTGAAAGGGCTTGTAATAAGCCACACAGGCTGAACCAAGGAGTAATTAAGCTACACTAGTATGAAGAGACTTGGAAATAAGCAAAATAAATTAGAAAGGTACAAGAAATAAGCTAGGAATGAGTCATAAGCACTAGCCAAAAGCTGAGTGCCAAACAGGCTAGAATGGCCAACTAACAGGCCTTGTGGGGCCCACTAGGGTAATTGGAAGCCCAAACTGAGAAGTAACCCAATAAGCCACCAAGAAGAGCTTTTCAAAAAGCTAGGGCTTATCCTCTAAACCCCACAAATAAGCACTTGGAGGACCTTGGAAGTTGTGCACTAAAGTTGAATACTCAGCATACTTTCAGAAAATAGACAATATTCAAAGGAAAAGCAGCCCCTCCTAATAAGCCAAAAACCAAGTAATAAGCTATGATCTATGAAATTGGGCTTATTGACTTTCTAATAAGCCAGAAACCTCAATGTGGGGCCCACAGGTAAGCAAGATAAGGATTATGGAAAATGGGGCCAAATGATTGAGTTGTGGTGCAGGGCATTCCCTTGCCCTGCAGGCCTGTTTGAGACACAAAAATAAGCATTTATAAAATTCATAAAAATAAGGCAATGGTGGGACTCTATAGTCTAGGTGTTGGACTATAACCTGTAAAAATCTCAAGACCTAATTCCTAATACAAAATTCCTAAAAATTCCTCCAATTTTTGGTTTTCTGCCTCAAAGGAAAATTTGACTTTTTACTTAAACTTGAAATTTTGACTCTAATGGACTTAAAACCTAATTTAATGACTGTAAAACATGTAATAAGCTAGATAAGACCATATAAAGCTAGAACAACAACTTATACTATGATATGATGGTTTATGGGTCCTAAATCCTAAACAGTGGACAGTTATGAAGTCCTTAATGTGATTTTGACTTATGGTTACTAGAAACTAGGATGTTAAGGTTTATCTACTTTGTATTACCCTATTGTGACATGCAGAGACAACAATCAATCATAATTAAACCACAAAACTACCTAGGCAGTGTTAAACCAAACACCCCTAATGAAACTGAAAATGGATTTTTATGAAGCAAACTGAGGATTTAGACTATGTAACTAACTTTTAAGCTTACACTAACCTAAAATGAGCACAAATAAGTAGCATTAAACAACAAGGAGCAACCACATCCAATAAGTACAAAATATGGAAATGTATATTTGAAACTAAAAGGGAACTTACACTGAGCCTTTGTGCTCAAAACCAATAACAGATAACCACTCTTAACCTACTGTCTCCCTGAGACTTCTAAACCACCTTTCAATGCTTCTTTTCTTCTTTTTGGCTTTTTTATTTTAAACCTATTTATTTCTTAACTTTTTTTATTTTTGAAATCTTAAGGTAAAACAGGTTTTAACCTTTTCTGGACTTACTTAAGCTTGCAAATAACTAGATTGAGCTTGATGGAATATAGAAGCAATACTTTAACACCTTGTAAACAAAAGTAAGAAATTTACTTGAAAATTGCAATTTTGAGAATTTAAAACTAAAAACTTGAATTTAATAGCTGAAATGGATTACAAGTACATTGAGAATGATTAATACAGTGATTCTAAACTAAAAATTACACTTGACTATGAAAATTACACTACAACGACATTAATCTACCCTCATTAACTAATTCTACACTCACTACTATATTTCTTCAGTCCTGCTTCTCTTAAATAGACCCTGGTGTATCTCTCTTTCTATCCCACTTCATTCTCAGCCCTTGGATGGCCTCCATGTGATCCCAACCTTTAATTTCCATTTTGGCGGGAAAATGGGTGTGGTAGTTTTTTGAGTGGGTTAGGTGGGCAGGTTGGGGTATTAATGAGGGGGAGGGTTGGTTTGGTGAGTGGTATTAATGAAGTTGGTGGTTTGGTGAAAAGGTGAGGGAGGAGGGGGGACAATGAAGCAGAAAACGGGGAGGTTGAGGATGGGTGAATAGTGGCTGAGGTGTTGGGTGTTTGACTGGGTTGACCGGGGCTTTTTAATATTTAAAGGGAAGTGGGCCGGTGGAAATTGGGCTTGGGTAGTTTGTTTGGTATGTTTATTTATTTTTGGGCTTATATAACTAATAGGGTCCGTTTGGTTATTAACTTGCAAATCCACAAGGACCAATTTTGTAATAGCTGCAAACTTGAGGGGCCTGAGGTGTAATTTCCCCAAAGTTATCAAAAGGGGTGAAACTGCCAAGCATGGATAGTACAAGGACCATAAAAGTTATTTTTCTAATTTTGAAAACCCAAGGACCAAAATTGTCATTTTTGAAACTTTAGGGACTAGTTTTGCCAATTATGCAAACTTGAACTCCAAAGGTAAAATTTGTCATTTCATGATTCCTGGGGGACTATTGTTGATTTTTCTTCAAAATATTTTATATAGGGACCATTTCTGACAGTCTTTAGAAGTTCAAGGACTGAAACTGTCATTTTATCAAACTTTGTTCGTTTTTCATTTATTTTCAATCCTTTTGCATCTGAAATACCAAAAAACACATTTCAAAGATATTTGTAACATTATATAGTTTATTTGTGTGCTTTTGGTCGTTTTTGTGGGTTTAACAATGTAAAATATATGTGTATTTAGACACATATCAGTCCTTTATACTAACATTTGCAACGTTAGTCCTTTAACGAACGTTTGCATAAATATTTGCACCGTTAGTCCTTTATACTAACGACCGTTTATACTTAATAGAAATATTGTTATTTATTTATTTATGTTTAAATTAAAAAATTTTTGGTTTTCTAATCATTTTTATTTTCTAAATATCTTTAAAATTTATACACATTTTTATACACGTTCTCATATGCACATATTTATACACATATTGTATTACACGTTTTTCATGCACACATTTTTATATACACGTTTTTATACACATTTTTATACACACGATTTTTATGCACATTTTATGCACACATTTTCATATAAGTTTTATACACACTTTTATACACGTTTTTATACACATGTTTTTATACACGATACACATTTATACACACATTATATACACGTTTTTATACACACATTTTTCTATACATGTTTTTATACACAATTTTTACACACATTTATACACATATTTTTGAACACATTTTTATACACATTATATACATATTTTTTATACACACATTTTTATATACACGTTTGTATACACATTTTTTTATACACATGTTTTTATACACACGTTTTTATACACATATTTTGATATACATTTATACACACATTATATACACGTTTTTATACACACATTTTTGTATACACCTTTTTACATATTTTTGGACACATTTTTATACACCATTTATACACGTTTTTATACACACATTTTTATACATTTTTTATACACATATTTATACATACATTTTTATACACGTTTTTATAGACACGTTTTTATACAAACGTTTATACACACATTTTTATACATGAGTATAAAAATGTGTGTATAAACGTGTATAAATATGTGTATAAAACGTGGTATAAAAGCATGTGTATAAAAACGTGTATAAAAATATGTGTATAAAAATGTGTGTAAAAACGTGCGCATAAAAATGTGTATAAAAACATGTTTATTAAGACTTGTGAATAAAAAATGTGTGTATAAAAACATGTGTATGAAAACGTGTATAAAAATGTGTATAACAAAAACGTGTGTATAAAAATGTGTGTATAAAAATATGAGTATGAAATAATAATATGTATGAAAACGTGTATAAATTTTAAGGATATTTAGAAAAAAAAAAGAAGACCGGTTAGTTTTTTTATTATTTTTTTAATATTTTTAGAAGAAAAACAAACAAACAAACAAACAAATTTTGAGTTAAATATAAACGGTCGTTAGTATAAAAGACTAACGGTGCAAATATTTGTTGCAAACGTTCATTTGCTAACGGAAAAAACTAATGACAGTTAGTCTCAGGGATCAAACCCGTTACGGGTCGCAACCACAGGGACTGAATATGTTAAAAAGAAAGTTTAGTGACTATAATTGTTAAACTCGACATACAACGAGGACCATTTATGAAATTAACACTTATTTTAATATAAACTGGTCATATAAGTGGAGTCAGAATAAAATTTGAAAGTATGTTAGTGAAGTAAGGTAATAAAAAAAATAAGTGTTTCAAGTTAGCAAAATTTGAAAAATACATTGCTATTTTATAACTTTTACCCTTAAATGAATTACTAGTAGTTTTCACGGTTTGTGTTCAACATTATGTACAAGAATGATCATCACGTGTTATAATCAAAATAGTTACTAGAAAAAAACATTAAACCTATTTAAAAAGATGGAAGGTTATAAACAAAACCAAATGCAATCACTATAATTGGTGTTCTTTACTCTTTTGCGCTAAACTTTTTTATCTAAAAGATGGGCTTGTTATCTACAAATTTATAAACTTTTTTTTATCTAAAAGATGGGCTTGTTATCTACGAAGCACCTCTTCGCCCTACTCCACTCCCCGAATTCCTAACTTGAGAGTTATCTTTACTATGTCAACAAGCTCCCTTATGTTGGAGAAAACCTTATACACTTTCCGCTTACACCGATTTAACGGCACAAAGCTAAATGTCGAGTTCTAATCCTAGCTAGAACCAATCTCACACCACCAGTCACTACACAACTTCTTTCACGACTTCTTCATGACTTAGCACTACTTATACACACCACTACTTCTTCACAGCTTCACTACTTAGACACTTCAACTTCTTCACACCTTCACTACTTACATACTTCAACTTCTTCACACCCTTACTACTTACACACTACACTAATCTAATCACTTATGTCTACACCTATCTAACTAATATACACAAATAAATGAATGATTTACAAAGTATAATACACCAACAACTTGGGTGGTTGGATCATACAAAGTTGTAATACTTCTTGTCTTGAAAGGTAGAAGTATTCTTCTTTTACACTTGAATGTGTGGAAAACTAGAAGGGGGGTTGAATAGTTTTACGTCTTTTTAATTTTATGAAAAATTAGTTGTTTAAAACAAAACTTCGTTTCTAGTTTATGTGAGATCAATACTTGTATGCTTATAAGTACTTATATCTACACAAGTAAATAATAACAATATGGATGAGTATGACTTATAAGAACTTATATCTACGCAAGTAAACAATAACAATATAGACAAATAATTTTACGTCCCTTTTTATTTATGAAAACTTAGTTTAGTTTTAAAGCATTGTTAACTCTTAAAACTTTGATTCGATCTTATGTGAACTCAAGTCTTGAACAATATGAACAACTATATCGAGGTATGAAAAATAATAACGATGTAAGCTAAATATGTAAATTCAACACATGCATAATATAGACAATTATAGCTATATACGAGATGTAAGTAAGTAAGCTAAGTAATAAGTTAGAGTTGGAAAGATCTAACAGCGAGACAAAGTATTTATAGTGGTTCGGCTACAAGGACACCTTCCTTGCCCTACTCCACTCCCCGAGTCACCTACTCGAGAGTTTTCTTCACTATGTCAACAAGCTCCCTTCTACACCTTTACAAGTAATACACAACTACTAGACAATATATACAAATGTACAATACTTCTTAACTTGATTCTTGAAGGAGTATTCTTCTTTTGCACTTAGAGAGATGAGGGAATGAAAAGATTGGATCACTTGAAACAAGGATTAATAATCTTATGATCAAAGGGTTTTAGAAGGATGTTTAGAGAGAATTGGATTTGAAAATTTTCGTGCAAAAGGTGAGAAAAATACCAGGTTTGAGGTGGTATTTATAGGAAATTTTTTTTGACAGAATCTGACAGGGGAGCGTGGCCGGCCCCTTTAATTGTGTGCCGGCCCCCTTAAAATTAAGGGGGCCGCCCAGACGAAAATGACAGTTTTCTTGTCTTTTTCTGGGGAAAGTTTATTTGGTGAAAAACTAACTGATTTTGGTTAAAATTTTGAATTCATATATTTATTATGAATTAAACATTTTCCTTTAATTACCAAAAGTTTTTTTCTAAATATATAATGAGTTAATTTTATTTTATAAACTTTGTATTATTTAAATAAACATCCCTTTGATCATAAAATGTATTAGTCACTTGTTTATTCATACCTTAAGTGATTTTGTTGGATGAAGTGATATTAGTTGCTAAATACTTGTTTACGTATTAATTTTGCGTTAAATGTTTTTACATTTTGTGATCGTCAAAACTTAGGGATATCGAAAAATATGAATAATGTTTTTATACATTATTTATATCAACAATCTCCCCCTTTTTGATGATTACAAAATCTAAACTCATTAAACTAAAAATTAATATATATATACAAGTTTTTAGTATGATTTTATATCACTTCTCCCCCTTTTTGTTAGCATCAAAAAGGTTATCCCGATGATGTATGAGCTCCCCCTTGATGTGTACTCCCCCTCGTTTTGAGGTCATAAAAAAAATCGAGATATGGAATGCTTGCAAAAATATTTAGAGCATAAGCAATATATATATATATATATATATATATATATATATATATATATATATATATATGCATGAAACAAATATAAGAGAACTAACAAGAATGCATGATAATAAAACACAAGAATAATTTAAACATGATCATTAATACATAAGCATATATATATGCTTTTCTAGCAAATTACACTTAGATAATACTAACTTGCCAACTTGAGGTCTCTTGGACTTGATTGGAACACAAAAGGTTTGTGGAGATTTTATTTGAAGATGGGAAGCATGGTAGTTGGATTTGGTGGAGATAGATTTTTGTTGGAATGGTGTTTGGATAGTTTGGAGAGTTTGGTGGTTGTTGATGGAACAAATTCTCAATATATGAAAACATATATTGTAACTCATCTCTTAGGCCAAAGATGATGGTTTGGTTATGGATGCAACAAAGACAAGTATCACCATGGGCTTCAAGTAAGCTTCATAGGATGGGATTGAAGTTTGGTGGGTTGATTGGTGATGAGGAGAAGTGTGCATAAAAGGAAGTTATGGGTGATAATGAAAGGGTGATGTCTAAGGATGCATTTTCAATGGTAAGTTGTGGGTTTGGAGCGGTTGATGAATTGTTGGTATCTTAAGTGAGTGATGGGTTTGAGTTTTTCCTAGTGAGGAGGTATTCAATCCAAGTGAGGTGTTCTTTCAAGAGAATGGTTTGTTTTTCGAGGTAAATGCGACAAGGACAATAGTGGGTATGATGCTTAACTTGCTTTAAGTGGAGTGAGAGAGGGAGACAATTTGAGTAGGGTGATAAAGGTGGTTGGTCCAAGTTGCGTTGAGCAAGATGCATGACAAGAAGAGCACTTAGCTCATGAGCTTCTTTAAGCTCTTCAACGAACTTTCTTTGTTCGGAGGAAGGTGATGATGGAGGTGTTGGGTTGATTAGGGATGGATGATTGGATATGCAACATAGGAATAGCATGTGTGTTGTTAGGAGGTGGTGGTGATACTGATGAGTGCGCAAACACTCATCATTTTTATCGTATTTAAACTGCCAAAACATACAAAAACAATCGAAAAGTCATCAAAATACTTAAATTATCCCAGGGATTGTGTTCTATGTGTTTTAAATGCAAAATGAGCAAAAACAAATGAAAAACGATCAAAGTTTGCAATATTGGCAGTTTCAGTCCCCCAAGTTTCAAAATTTGTCAAAAATAGTCCCTATGCATTTATTTTGAAAGAAAAGTCAACCCAAGTCCTTAAAAAAATCAAAAGTTATCAAAAATGGACTTTGGGTGAAAAGTTTAGAAAATTTACATTTTTGGTCCTTCAAGTTTGAAATCTGTCAAAAATAGTCCCTGGGAATTTTGAAAAATGAAAAAAATAAAGTTTGATCCTTGGAATGTGAAAACTTGGCAATATTGGTCCCTTGTGATATTTTGGCAGAAGTACAACTCAGGTCCCTTGGTTTTGTGGAATTTCATTTTTGGCCCCTATGTTTATTACAAACACTAACCGGACCCTTAACAACCAAACCAAACACAACCCCAATCCACCCAAGCCCAATCCACTCCACCCTTACCCCTTTCTTGGCCCAAACACAACATCAGCCCACTCCCCACTCAAAATAATATTACCCCGTTTTCCCACCTCAGTCAAAATAAGTCAACAAACCTTCACCTTCTCCCACCCAGCCTGTAACACCAATCCAACACACAACCTCCCCCCTCCTCCACCTCAGCATCCATGCCCTGTCTCATTGACTATCCACCAAACTCCAAATAACATTAAATGCTTCTTCATGTCTCCAAGCAATCCAGATAGTGGACAAAAGAAAATAGGCGCCAAAACTTTTAAAAGGTCAAGATTGATTGGTGATCATCCAATGGCTCAGAATTCATGTGGGATTCACTCATTAGGGTTTCAAAACCCTAAGGGTCCCCTATTTAAAGAAAAGGAAGCAGCAGGGCAAAACACTGCCCTGTGCATTCAGCAGACCCTCAACCCAACCACCTTTGGTGGTTGTTTGTGGCCACCCCAGTGGGTCCCACAGTCCACATTTGGCTTTTCCCAACCCCCTCCTACCAGGGTTCATAATCTGACCATTTGTTTGACCTAAGGACCAGTGGACCCCACTTGATTTTGCCTCATTAAGTTGTCCCACTTCTGTCTTAGA
>JARVZY010009393.1:0-27619 GCA_030686995.1 Artemisia argyi
TGAAGTCCATCGTAATCCGCTCCCATTTCCAAACTGGGAGTTCTGGCTGCGTCAATAATCCTGACGGTCTTTAATGTTCGGCTTTAACCTTAGAACATGTCAAGCACTTACTAACATACAACGCTATATCTGCCTTCATGTTTGGCCACCAATATAACTTTTTCAAATCCTGGTACATCTTGTCAGACCCAGGATGAATAGAGTACCTTGACTTATGCGACTCATGCATAATCAACTCTCGAATTCCTCCATATAATGGTACCCAAATCCGATCTCCAAAACATAATACTCCATCAGAACACTTAACAAATCCTTTCTCATTTTCAGCCATTCCAAATATGTTCTCAGCAGGTCGGTTTTCTGCTTTCAACGCTTCCGTTTGAGCTTCAAATATTTGAGATGGTAACAGCGATACGATAGTCATTCCCAATGACCTAACTCGTAACGGAGGTATCCTTTCCTTTCGACTAAGAGCATCAGCAACAACGTTTGCTTTACCAGGATGGTAGCGAATTTCGCAATCATAATCACTTAGCAACTCAATCCAATGTCGTTGTCTCATGTTGAGCTCTTTTTGATTCAAGATATGTTGTAGACTTTTGTGGTCAGTAAATACAACACACTTGGTTCCGTACAAGTAATGTCTCCATATTCTTAAGGCAAAAACCACAGCACCTAACTCCAAATCATGGGTGGTGTAGTTCTTCTCGTGCTTCTTGAGCTGTCGGGAAGCATAAGCTATTACCTTCTCTCGTTGCATTAACACAGCTCCCAACCCTTTATGAGAAGCGTCACAATAGACGACAAAGTCCTCACTACCTTCAGGTAATGCTAAGATAGGAGCACTACACAACATCTCCTTAAGTAATTGAAATGCTTCCTCTTCTTTATCTCCCCATTCGTATTTAACATTCTTTTGAGTCAATTTGGTCAACGGTTTTGCTATCTTCGAAAATCCCTCAATGAATCTTCGGTAGTAACCGGCTAAACCCAAAAATTGACAAACTTCTGTTGGGGTCGTTGGTGCAGCCCAATCTTTAATAGCTTCAATCTTAGCGGGATCTACATGAACTCCTTGTCTATCAATCACATGACCCAAAAATTGTACCGTCGGAATCCAAAATTCACATTTGGAGAACTTGGCATACAGTTTCTCCCTCCTGAACAATTCTAAGATAAGCCTTAGATGCTCCTCATGCTCTTCCTCACTCTTCGAGTAGATTAGAATATCGTCGATGAATACGATCACAAACTTATCTAAATAAGGCTTACACACCCGATTCATGAGATCCATGAATACCGTCGGTGCGTTAGTCAACCCAAACGGCATTACTTGAAACTCGTAATGCCCGTAACGGGTTCTGAAAGCCGTTTTCGGAATATCTTCCTCGCGAACTCTAAGTTGATGATATCCCGATCTCAGATCGATCTTCGAACACACACTCGATCCTTGGAGCTGATCGAACAAGTCGTCGATCCTCGGTAACGGGTATCTATTCTTCACCGTTAACTTGTTCAGCTCTCGGTAATCAATACACATACGAAACGATCCATCCTTCTTCTTCACAAATAAGACCGGGGCTCCCCAAGGTGAAGAACTTGGTCTTATAAATCCTTTTTCGGCTAACGCCGCTAATTGTTTCGACAACTCTTCCAGTTCAGTGGGTGCAAGTCGATAAGGTGCTCGTGCCACAGGTGCGGCACCAGGTATCAACTCAATCTGAAACTCCACTTGTCTAGTAGGCGGGATTCCCGGCAAATCATCGGGAAATACATCAGGAAAATCACGAACTATAGGCACATCTCCAATGCACCTTTCCTTCTTCTCCTTCCCTCCTTTCTCAGAGATTTGAGCTAAGAAAAGGTAACATCCTTTTTCCATTAGCTTCGGTAGCTTAGTGCAAGAAATGACTGCTAACCGGGATGGGCTCCTCGAACCTTTTCGATCTCCTTGTATATTTAGAATCTCCTTTCCGTAAGGCACACGCACGATCTTCTTATCACAAAGTATGTGAGCACGATACTTCGACAACCAATCCATACCAATGATGACATCGAAACTTCCTAACGTGACGAGTAGAAGATCTATGTTGAAAGGGTGATTCAAGAAATTTAACGTGCAACCGCGAATGATAGTCTGAATCCTTTCTATGTTTCCATTAGCTAACTCTACATCATACCCAATTCCTAAGGCCATCGGGGGTTTCTCTAGTAAGGGTGTAAACATAGTGGACACAAAACTTCTATCGGCACCAGTATCAAATAGTATGGAAGCATAACGATTATTGAGAAGGAACGTACCAGTAACGACGTTCGGATCTTCTCCTCTCTCGTTCCCGAGTGCATACACTCTCCCATGAGCAGCTCCAGCTTCCACACGTTGGTCCCCATTATCTTGTCGTCCACGGTTTCCTCCAACTCCATGGTTTCCATGATTGTACCCATTACCACCCGATCCTTGATTTCCTCGGTTCCACGATTCCCTACACTCATTCCTATAATGTCCCTTCTTTCCACATCCATAACAAGTAACGTCCGCCTTACTTCTTACTTCAGGAGTAGCTTGAACCATAGCAAGGGGTCGTGCTCTACAATCCCTAGCTACATGTCCTCTCCTTGAGCAACTCTGACAAATCACATTACATTGTCCCATATGATCCCTGTAGTAACGACCACACTTGGGTGCATCACCATTATAGTTCTTCTTATTTCCATCCCCAATAGCATAAGCTTTTGCAACAGCTTGTCGCTTGTTTCGGTGATCATTACCCTTAGAGTGATGGTCTCTCTTTCTCTTTCCATTCTTATCCTTATCAGCTCCTTCCAATTCCAATGAATCCATTAATTGTTGAGCGATTGTGATTGCCTCATGGATGTTTGCAGGTCTAGCAGCAATCACATCATTCCTTGTAGCCACAGGCAACCCATCGGTATACCGCTCAATCTTTTGAGTCTTAGTTCTAACCATATCTGGGCAAAGCAAGGCCAACTCCTGGTAACGACGATTGTAAGTCGCCATATCAGTACCCTTCACTTTGTGATTTCAAAACTCAATTTCCAGCTTCTTAACCTCATTTCTTGGGCAATAAGTCTGAATCAGCAAGGACTTAAATTGCTCCCAAGTCATGGCATAAGCCACATCACTCCCAACCGTATTACGGTAATTGTTCCACCAAGTTAAAGCTTCATCCTTGAAAGTAAAAGAAGCAAACTTTACCTTCGCATTCTCCGCACAACCACTGACATTGAACACTGACTCAGTCTTCTCTATCCACCTGACCAAGTAGACCACTCCTTCAGTTCCACCAAACTCAATGGGTCCACAAATTTTAAACTCCTTGTAGTTACATCCATTAGCACGAACAGGTGGAAATGTTCCAGCAGAATTGT
Source organism: Artemisia argyi (assembly GCA_030686995.1). Lineage (NCBI taxonomy): Eukaryota > Viridiplantae > Streptophyta > Magnoliopsida > Asterales > Asteraceae > Artemisia > Artemisia argyi. Next base: position 3,391 of record JARVZY010009393.1, read on the forward strand.
TGGAATGATTTGACTCAGCTAGTAGTTCAGCAACTCGTTGTTCCACAAGTTGATTGATCGTTGCTTGATCCACAGTAGGTGCATTAAGTGGAACATGATCATTGTCTCCCTGAACATCAACATTTTAATTCATGTTGTTGCGATTAGTAGTGTCCAGGTTATCAGGAGTAGGGGTTTCAACATTTCGAGTAGGACGGCGTCCTCGGCGACCAGGGGTAGTCGCTGCAGGACCAGTTCGGGTAGCTCTGACAGGGTTTCGTCGTACAGCCATTGATCGAAGTCACAATACAAAGTTCACAAGTCTCCAATAACACGTACCATAATGTCCAACAAGAATCCGATTGGTGAAATTCGAAATACCAACATAATACCAACACAATATCAACCACGCAAAAAGGAACACAATTCTCCATGTACGCCAAAAACCGTAGAATATCGTATGAAATCACCATCGTCCATACAAGTAGCAATCGATACTTCGTTCCCACTACAGAAGACACAAAAGATACTAATCGTTCCAAACAAGACGAGTAACTAACGGAAAACACATCAAATAAGATAACTAGCTTTTCTAACCGAACACTCCTCGGTGTAGAAAGCAACATAACCACATAATCCAATTATCTAGCAACGATGCTGGCATAGACTCCTCAACTCCTGCCTCAAACCATCTAGCTCTCTCCACAAAGATCCCAACTCCACACTAACTCGGTGTTTCTCTGCGACAGCTTGCGATCTGCCTCGCGAGCTGTGATGAAACCTCTTTACAGACTCTCTATCTGCTCATGTATCTCCATCATATCTCTCCTAATCGCGGTCGTCTTGCCCACGATACTAGTCAAATCAACTCTTAACTCAGCAATAACCATCTCAAGTCGATCAGCCATCTGCGAGATCCTCTCGCCCTGCGTAGTAAGCCGAGTCCAAATCTTACCAGTCTCACCCCAACCTGCAAGCTCAGCAGATATCTCAGATGGCGCGTCCGACGCCACGGGACTACCAGGTGGTGAATCAAACAAAAACGGGTGATCAGGTGAAACCGGCTCTAACGGATGTATCGGGGAATCGGGCTCCGCAGAATGAGTTGAATGTGCTGGCGAACCATCATCATCAGGCATCTCCTCCTCCTGAGGATCATCCTCCTCCTCATCTTGAGGGTCATCATTCTCTTGCTCACTCTCGTACTCCTCATCGGAGGGGTACTCCATCAATCGTCATCTCCGAACAGGTGAACCACGAGGCGATAAAGTCGGTGACTTAGGGCAACAATGGGAAGACGAAGTAGTAGTGGCTAAACACATGACCATCTCGTGTATGGGTCATTAGAGGCCATAGTGACCTGTGCTGAGCGACGCGTACCAGCATGAACATCCTCAATAACACCGTACGAATAGGAGGTCATGGTTTGTGACAACGGCGTAGGGTAGGTGTAAGTGTTTCAAAACAAGTAAACCGCGAAACTCAAAATACCGTATCAAAATCATCATAAAATCTCAATTATATAATCTCAACAAAGAATTTCAAATACCGCATTCCTAAAAACATTTATAAAACAATTAAGCCATATAATTCCTCAAAACGTCATCATATCACTAAATCAATATATCCCATATTCTCAATCATCTCATAAATCTCATTTCAAATCATTATCTCATAATACCTCAAAATAATCGAAGATGCTTCGGCTTGGCGGGCTGGCGGGCAATGGTCGAGGATCGTTTTCTATAAAAATCGGTTATAGTTTAGGTGTTTATTTACCTAGTTCTCTATAACCTTGGCTCTGATACCAATCTGTAACACCCCCAAAATTTGGTACAGCGGAAGACTCAACAAGCTTTCGGGGTGTTACGGGGATTGGTATCCAACACAAGACATAAAAGAATGAAATAAAGTAAACATAAGAAAAACACAACCAAAACGGGGTTTTAAAGTTTACATTTATCCCAACATTCATTCAGAGTCAGGCCCAAAAGAAATAAACATAGGTCCAAAATTAAACCAGGTACCATAGCCAAGCCTTCCAATCCAAGCATCCAAATCGTCACTTAATTACCTGAGAAAACGTGCTAAAAGTCAGCTTTCGCTGGTGAGATCATAGGTTTAAATTCATAATACAATATAGTGGACATATACGCAAAACGCTTGCTAGCTATACTAGGGATTCACTACAGCCTGCGGATACCCTCCACTCCATCATAAATGCACGGGTACCCCCCGTAATATCATAACTACTCGGATAACCTCCGAAGTATTAATAACCTATAGGTGCACACTATAGTCAAATAATCAAATCCAATCGAATCAATATGTGTGCGTAAGGATACGACATACCCAACATGCGTAAGGATACGACATGTACAACTTACCTAGATCTAGTCTAGGCCTCGTTGTGTAGCTTACCTAACTCTAGGTTAGGCCTCGCTCTTCCTAGTTTTATACGCATAGCAAGTTTGAAAAGAATATAAAAGCGATAATAGTCCACATAAATAATTTGCACGTTTCTCACCCCAAGTATTGAAAACATAGTTCAAGAGTAAAAAGTGGGGCTATGACTCACCTCAAGTCCAGAAATCAGCAAGAAGAAATCGGTAGAAGTAAGACGTATAGTAACTCAAAAGACGGCAACTACGGACTCGGCACGACCTAACAATATCAACTCGTTCAGAAATCATTTCCTCAAAATCGAATATTCCCAAACCCGAACGTATTCCATTTTACTTTCCGAAAATCCATTTCTCGTATTAGTTTGGAGTTTGGCGTTTGGTATCCATATGGGTGGTGGGTCGACACAACTCAAACCAAGAAGTCACAACAAAAAGGATAATAAAAACAATCTATAGGTCTAATATTAGCCCGATATATTATTTAAATAAATCATCGAAGTTTATCAAATCCGTCGATTTGGTAATCCCCCATATTTATTTACTTAATATACCATTCTAAGATTATACCCGAATCCGAGGTCACACATTGCACATAAAGTACTATATGGTATATATCAAAGTTTAATAAATTCTCTAATTATGCCGTTAAGCTTACCAAATTCGTCAATTCGGCAACCTCACGAGATACTTAGTAATTTATTATTCTCGTACACATACCACAACCTATAGGCGTCGTAGGATACGATGCCCATTAATATACTCAATTTAAACAACTAAATAGCTCTTATTTAACCCGTTGATTAAATAAGTTATGTAGTTATCGAAAGTGAGTGTATTAATTGTCATATATCCGTGACAACACAAACGCCGCAAATAATAATCCACTTGGACTCAAGTGACCACGACCCCGCATAACTCGATAGTTTTCCTCAATTATTTAAAAGAGATTATTTTATTTAATATTTATTCAACGTCAAGATTTCCTCGTTATTCATAATATTTAATCATAATAACGCTCCCAATAATATTACACTACTCTCATAGTATAATATTTATAGTCACGTTATTATTATAATATTACTCGTAATCTTGTTATTATTAATATACGCATTTATATATTTATATATACGTTATTCACGTCTATATATTTATATAAACGTTTATATTACTAATAGTATTATTACGAGTTTTATTATTTGCGTTTGGTTATAAATATTTATCGAGTCATACGAAATGGTCACATGTCCGAGTCATTACTCTCGGCTCATTGTCCAAGTCCAAAATAGAAATAATAATCAAGTCAAATCAAGTAATCAATCTCCGTCCAACAATTCCCAAAACACGTGCTACAACAATTGGGTCCGACTACGGCACCCGACTAACCTATCTCCGTCATTCTAAGTGACCATCTCACAATCGGTCCCCAATACCACTTTTCGTCAACAACTCCACAAAATAATAATTCCATTGGTCGTTCTACTCTTTCTCGGCCCAAGTAACGACAACAACAACAAAGTTAACAACAACAACAATATAGAATAACAACAAGAATAATATCAAACAATAATATCAACACAAGAGGCTCAAATCTGGCCGAACCCAACTTGGGTCACGGCTTAGCTCCTACGAGCCACAAGCAGACCAAACGGACCCTTAGGGTCACCCCATCTCGGCAGCATCATCAAGAAGCCAACTCAAACAAAAATCAATCAATACTAAGAAAGTATACTAGCAATCGACATCACGAGACCAAGACTAACAAGGTAAACTCATATAGCTCAACAAATCCACTCAAGCCGAGGGCCTAGGCTCTTGGTTTTCATTCGATACCCACAAGAATCAATGAACCCGGATACCAAACTTGTTAATCACCATGTTTTACATCAAAACCCATTTGTCTTTCACGTTAATAATCATAACCCAACCAAAAGAAGGTAACCCGCGACCCTAAGTCACGGTTTTGACAAAATACGAGTCACAATACACTTGTGACTCGTCTTACCTTTGATTTCACAAGACCAGGATGTGAGTTCTTCAAAAACAAAGAAAATCGTGGTGAGTTTGAGGTGGAACGAGAGTAAGAACAAGGGGAAAAGGCGCGTGTAGTAGTAGATCGGAAAGAGGAGGTGATGGGGAGTTGATTGATGGTGGTCGTGTGTGGTGGTTGGTGGCAGTGGAGCAGCAGCGGGGCGGCGGCTGCTTGTGGTGGCTAGGGTTTGTAAGAGAGAATAGAGATGAGGGAGAGAGAGATAATAAGAGTGGTGTGTTTGTTTGTGTTAACCAGGGAGCCACAAGGACGATTTTGTAGTTATACTCTTAAAAAAAATATTTTCTTTTCTTTCTTTTTATTTAAACAATAGTAATAATAATACTAATAATAATAATAATAATAATAATAAGGGTATTATTAATATTTAGGGTAAGGTGGCTAGGTGTAATTTACACGGACCAAAACCCGTAACCCGTTTCAAAACATTTAATATCTCACGAGACGTTCCATAAATAAATATATATAGTCGAGTTCGTAAACTCAAGACATGAAATTTCTGTTAGGTTATCCTAGTGCCGGAGTCAACGTAGTGCCAATAAAATCTCGAAATAAATTCTCATCACATCGATAATCCAAATTGATTCCATAAAAATTTTAAATATATAATCAACCACAATATAGGTTTTACAAGTTCGTTACGAATAAAATTTCAAATGTAAGTTTATAAACGAACTTTAATGTAATGCGGGTTTTCAAAATGGCTCCCTAATTTGTCAGTTGTCACATCTATCAATGTCATAGATCACTGATTTAGGGAGCAAAAACACAGCAGCCCAGTACACATGCATAGAAGTTAACACTGAAGCAATCAATTGTAACCTTCGAGCATAAGACAAATATCTGTTTTTCCAATCATTCAGCCTGTGTTTTACCTTATCAATCAACTGCGTGCACTCTTTTGTACCTATTCTCTTTGTTATAAGTGGAACACCCAAATATATTACATGTAACTTTCCCACACTGAATGGCAAAACTTCAAGAAGTCTATCCATCTCATTATTACCCACATTACCAAAGAAAGCTGTGCTTTTGTGCATATTGGGTATCAAACCAGAAGCTTTACTAAATTCCAACAAAGTGCTTTTAATAATGGTTACAGAATTGACATCTGCATTGCATAAAACAAGCAAATCATCTGCAAAACACAGATGAGTGAGCTTCAATTCTTTGCACCCCACATGGTATTTAAAACCTCCTTGTTGAGTATTCTTCTTCATTAATAAAGTAAAGACTTCCATCACAAGTGTAAAAAGGTATGGAGAAATTGGATCACCTTGCCTAAAGCCTCTTCCACTGCTAAAATACCCTTTCCGCTCACCATTCACACATATTGAAAACTTTGCAGTAGTAACACATACCATTATCCAATCAATCATTCTTCTATGAAAACCAAATCTGCCAAGGATCTCTTTAAGAAAATTCCATTCCACAGTGTCATAAGCTTTTGCAATATCTATCTTTAAACAACATCTTTTTGGACCACTCTTCCTATCATATCCTTTTAGAAGCTCTTGAGTAATCAAAATGTTGTCTTGTATCAATCTTCCTTGAATAAAAGCACTGTGATTAAGATCCACTTAAGACCATCTTTGATTCTCTCAGTAATTATCTTGCTAATACACTTATAAACCACATTGCAACATGCAATTGGTCTCAAATCAGTGACTTTATTTAGTAAAGGAACTTTAGGAACCAGAGAAATCAGAGTGGCATTCATTTCACCCAGCAATTTACCAGTTTGGAAAAATTCTTTTATGGCCAAGCACACATCAGATCCCACAACCTTCCATGCTTTTTTGAAAAAAGTAGAAGTATAACCATCAGGTCCAGGTGCTTTATTCTCCCCTATATCAAACATTGCACACTTGATCTCTTCATCAGTAATCTCCTTCACCATATCAAAAGCTTCCTCATTATTCAGAGTTGTACCAAACACCCCCTCTAGATCCCAATCATTGTTTCCACTAGAATTACCCAAGAAGCTTTTAAAATGGTTTACAAATTGATTCTCCATATCTTCACCTTCCAGTATCCTCCCATCATCAGTAGTAACTCTCACAATCTTGTTCACATGGTTTTTACTTTTGAGAATTTTATGAAAAAACTTATTGTTTCTGTCACCTTTACAAATCCAGTCCACTTTAGCTTTCTAGAATAAGAATTTCTCCTCATCATCCATGGCTTCATTATACTCCTTCAAAGCAACACTCTCTTTCATCTTTGTTTTAGAACAATGAGGATTAGTATCCATTAAGGCTTGGGCAATCTTTAATTCTTCTCTGCATTTCTCAACTCTTTCATGAATATTACCATTTTTCCATGCCAGCTTCCTCAAATGCCTTTTAAGGTTCTTCATTTTCTCAACAAGCTTATATATCCTCACTCCTTGCTCTTCACACCTCCATTCTTTTTCCACAGTAGAGATGAACTCCTCTTTATCAGCAACAAAATTGGAAAATCTAAATGGTTTACTCTTTTTAGCCATAATTGATGGTATTCTCACCACAATAGGACTATGGTCATACACCAAATATGGCATAAAAGTAGCATTAGCCATAGGAAACTGTCTCATAAAATCTTCATTGACCATTGCTCTATCCAGCTTCTTTAGAATGCTAGTATGAGGGTTTGATGGAGATTTGATCCATGCATAAAAGACCCCAGTACTGCACATATCTTCAACTTCAATAGCATTCACACAATCAACAAAATCTTGCATGTCATTAGTTATCATAGAACCACCATTAGAATGCTCCATAGTCTTCATTGTTACATTAAAATCACCCATTATCACCCATGAATAACCACTAGCAACTCTTTGATCTCTAATAAGGTCTTTCCATAGTTCCTTCCTTTCTTTGCCTGAGTTGGAAGCATACAAAAAACTACAAAAAAATTTAGTTTTGTTAGCTAGAACCTCAATAAGACATAACATAGATTGCCTGGAAGAGTGAATCATCACCACATCAACCATGTTCCTGTCCCAACTAACTAAAATTCTGCAACCATTAGTACTATGCACCACATTAGAAATCCAATCCTAGCCCCCAAATGCAGTTTCACAAACTTTAGGCAGTTTATGAGGCTTCACATGGGTTTTCAAAATTGCACAAACCTGAATTCTCTCCTCCATTATCAATTTTTTAACTTCTATTTGTTTTTTCCTTTTATTCATAATCCTAATGTTCCATGTAGCAATCTTGAAATCCATGATTAACTACTCTAACATAACATCAGATGTGCAAACTATGCACCCTTAATTCAGAATATTCTGACTCAACCCAATGACATTTTCACTTGCCATTGTTTGAGCCATATCCTTCACACCTTCCAATACATCCTCTGCATTATTTTCCAATACTTCTTTTTCATTTAACCTATCAATTTCCCATTGCTTTTTGAAGTAATCCTCTATATCTTTTGTCCAATTTTTCAATTCAGCACATGTAGGTTGCAGTTTTTTTTTTCAGATACTCATCTACTACCATTCTATCATTCATTAAACTCCCTTCATTCCTTTCCTCACCATTATCATTACTTAAAGCATCATATCTATTGGCATTAGAACTTCCACTTCTCATGTTGTCATTACCTTTCCCTGCTTTCCTTTGATTTGCTTCCTCATACACCTTCTCTTTACCTTTACCATTAACATTGTCCTTCTTCTTATATTCTTGTCTTTGAAATTGTGGCCTATAATTCCTATCCTGTCCAGTTTTCCTTTGCTGCATCTTGTAACCTTTCTAATATTGCACATCCATGAATCCATCCTTCTGTACATCTTGTTTATCTTTCAACCTTTCTTCCTCTGCTTTATTTTCTTCATCTGTTCTTGGTCTTACTTTGCATTTATCAACATGATTACCAAATACATGACAGTGACTACACCTATCAGGTTTCCATTCAAACTCCACTTGTACCTCTTTAGATCCTTTTACATTCTTATCCTTATCAACATACTCAATTTTAACTGTATTCTTTAATTCTTTCACTGCCTCCACTTCCACAAGAACTCTACCAAAACCAGTCTTACCAATACCCATCTGACACATATTAGCAGTTTCTTGATCCATGATCTTAGGTCTACCTATGTTGCTAGCAATAGCACTTATACCCTCCATACTCCATGCTTCCATAGGCACTTTTATCAATTTAACCCAAACATGCAATTTCACTGGTTCTACTTTTATCATTCCAATCTCAGGGTCCTATTTTTGCACAAACATAGGCCTACTATTCACCATCCAGGGACCTTGACTTAGAACCTGATTCATACCAATTTCATCTCTAAACTTGAATAGCTTCATGCCACTCCCATTATCAGTTATTTCCTTAATACCAAATCTACTCCACATCCTTCTAATGTGATATCTAACTTCATGTATGCTCATATCCTGCCCCACAAAGTATCCACATATTGTATTAACCCACTTCATACTTCCTTTTTGCACAATCTCTTCATCAAAAACCACAGTTTCCTCCCTATCTTTATTCACACTAGGTGCAATGTATATCAATTCCTTAACAACATTATTAACATCCTTTTTAAGCATCTTAGCATATGTGACATTCTCCTTATTATTAACTTCTTCATTCACAATATTCTTACTATTATCACAGTTATCATTATTACTCTGAGTATTAACACAAGGAGTACTTACATTGCTATCCAATTCAATTGTTTCAATGACTTGATTACACCTCCCAGCTTCCTCCCCATTCACAGCTTCAGAAACCTCTCCCACTGTAACATCACCAGTAGGACCATTATCAACCCTAACTTCCATACCACTGCTTCCACTAGCCTCTCCTTCCTTATTCATCCCATTTACCTCAACAAATTCCTTTTCCCCCAAATTCCTATTACACTTACCACCCTCAGTTTCCTTCTTGCTTGTATCCTTAGGTTTGTGACTCACAGCACTTACAATGAAGTCATTATACTGTTGTGGCAGCTTAACTTGCCTCTTATTTAGTTTCTTGTTTTTATTCATTGTAAAAACTAAAAAATTAGACAATAAAACTATAATTACATGATTTCATTCAATTTGATCGATATTGAATTTTGGCGCCAAAATCGGACAAATCAATTAAACGGTAAAAATTGGGGGAAATTAGTTCACGATGTGCGGAATGAAATTCTGAGTCGAACTATCGGATTGGATTTAAAAAATATGTATTGAATCAAGCTAGATCTAGGAAATACACGAGAATTTTAATGGTGGAAATGGCGGGAGATTCAGTTGGAGGAGAGAGAAAGGAGAGAGTTTTTTAAAAGTCCGGAGGAACGTTTTCGTAGCCGCATGTTAAAGTCATGGACCTTTCTTGTCATTTTTCAAGGATTGTTATCATAAAATAAACAAAATACAAGGATTGATTCTGCCAGAAACCAAACAGCAAAGACCTTTTCTATTTTTACGAATGTTTAGGGTCCTTTTTTGCAATTTTAGAGACTATTTTCACAAAACAAATAAAACATAGGGACTATTTTTGCCAACCACAAAACTATAGAAACGATTTTTGTCAGGACTGTGTTTGAAACGTTCCGAGACTATTCTTGCCATTTTTGTTGGCAAAATACTGTTTGATGAAGAATAAATGCCTCCCGACAATTTTTTATACTTTGTTGGTTGTTATTTGTAAAACAGTTTCCCAGATTAGGGTTAAGATAATCAATAAAGGTACCGGATATTCACTTGAAATCGTGGTATCACTTTCCAATAGAAACTATTCGACCCTATGCCTGGGTTACACGAATATCTCTATGGGATAAGATCAAGTGATGTTCTTGCTTTAGGCACAAACCAAGAACCAGATGCGTATTGAAGTATTTAGGGTTTCGTATTATCTATATACATGCAGAATGATGTGACCTCTATTTATAATAGAGAATACTCAAACCCTAGCCCATGGTATTATGTATAATTAACGGCCCATTAATTATAACATAATAATTTCCATAATAATAGAGATCAGTGGTTAAAACCTAGCAGCAGAATTGCTGATGCTATCAGCAGATTCTCACTAGCAGCAGAATGCTATCAGCAGCAGAATCAGCTAGCAGCAGAATCCTATCAGCAGGATCAGCTAGCAGCAGAATCCTAGCAGCAGATTCACAACACTAGCAGCAGAGTCTGCTAGCAGTACTTTGATCAATACATAACCACTATTGAGTCAGGGGATTCAGTGACCAAATGGGTGTATACTCCATACCTCCAAACCCATTACCAGGTGTAAATTGATCCCTCAAGTGTACTAAATTTTCCAACAATCCTCCCCAAATTTAGTTCACTTCCTTTGCATGAAAAATCAAACACAAAACAAAACAAGTACATAAATGAAAATATCCTGAGGATTGAATTTCCACATTAGTACATATACTTTCAAATATTCGAGAATCAGGGTGTTCTAAGAATTGAACCCTTCAACCCATTTGAATACCTGATGATAAATACACACAAGTTTTCAAACACTAAAATACTCCTAACACTATAAAAGCCATGTGTCCATATCCAATTCATAAATGTTGTAAAAGCTAAAAGTCCGAAGCTTCCTGAAGCAGCAAAACTTCAACATTCACATAGGTGGTTCATCTTTAATTCATGCTCCTTCTTAGCACTTTTTCAAAGAAAATTAACCATTAAGAAGTGAAGACTTCATCCTCCTTTCAGCAGGTAACAAGCACAACCTTGGGATGTTTGTGATACATGTGCTTCAGTCCACTAAATGATCAAATTTCCACATTGAACTCAGCTTCCAAGTTTCCTTAGAAGGGAGTTGGGTATCCTTGCATTCAGTGACTAAATTGGACTTAAACCCATCCCTTTAGCAGACTTCAAAACCAAGTCTCTAGCCAAACCCTTCGTCAAGTGATCAGCTAAGTTTTGTTGAGATTTAACAAACACTATAGATACCACCCCATTCATGATAAGCTTACGAATCATGCTATGCCTAACACCTAAGTGTCTAGACTTCCCATTGTACATCTGGCTATAAGCCTTTGCCAATGTAGCAGCACTATCACAACGGATAGAAATAGGTGCTATAGGTTTAAACCACAATGGAATCTCAAGAAGCAAGTTTTTCAACCATTCAGCTTCTTTGCCAGCAGCAGATAAAGCCACAAATTCAGATTCCATGGTTGAACTGGTAATGCAAGTTTGTTTCTTGGATGCCCAAGAAATTGCACCTCCACCAAGTAGGAATACCCAGCCACTAGTAGACGAATTGTCTTCAGTGTTACTGATCCAACTTGCATCAGTGTATCCTTCTAATACTGAAGGATAACCAGTATATGAAAGACTATAATCCATAGCTCTCTTCAAATACTTAAAGACCCTCTGAATTGCTTGCCAATGATGAGCACTAGGATTACTAGTATACCTGCTCAGTTTACCCACATCAAAAGCAATATCAGGTCTTGTACAAGTCATGGCATACATAAAGCAGCCAATCACCCTAGAATACTCAAGTTGAGATACAGCTTTGCCAGTATTAGGCATTAGCTTCTCACTTGTATCCATAGGAGTACTCACTGGAGTACAATCAAAGTAATTAAATTTCTTTAACACCTTCTCAATGTAATGAGACGGAGATATAGAAATTTTGTTACCTTCATGTTTAATCCTAATGCCAAGGATAACATCTGCCTCCCCCATATCCTTCATGGAGAACTTTGATGACAAAAATTCTTTTGTAAGATCAACTTGATTTTGGTCAGTGCCAAAGATCAACATGTCATCAACATATAGACAAATAATGACTCCTTTACCAGATTCATCAAATTTGCTATATACACATTTGTCAGCTTGATTAAGTAAATAACCACAAGACAAAACCACTTCATCAAACTTTTGATGCCATTGCTTAGGTGCCTGTTTTAGTCCATAAAGAGACTTAATCAGTTTACACACCTTGTTTTCATTGCCAGGCATGATGAAGCCCTGAGGTTGGTTCATGTAAACCTCCTCATCCAAATCACCATTCAAGAAAGCTGTCTTCACATCCATCTGATGAATAATCAAATTGTGAATTGATGCCAAAGCAATTAGCAATCTTATGGTATTGATACGTGCCACTGGAGCATAAGTATCAAAGTAGTCTATTCCTGACTTTTGTTTAAAGCCTTGAATAACTAATCTTGCCTTGAACTTTTCAACAGTTCCATCTACCTTCATTTTCTTTTTGAAAATCCATTTGCTACCTAGAGGTTTGCAACCAGGTGGTAGATCAGTCAACACATAAGTGTTATTGCCCATGATAGAGTCCATCTCATCATTAATTGCTTCTTTCCAGAAAGCAACATCCTGGGACTTCATTGCTTCTTCAAATGTTTTAGGATTATCCTCCACAATGAAGCAATAGGAGTATTGGTCAGAGACCTCACTCCTTGTACCTTCAATTAAGTATAATTGAAACTCAGGTCCAAATGACTTTGGAGTCCTCACCCTATTGCTCCTTCTGAGCTCAGGTTCAGGTTGTTGTTCCACAACCTCAGCAGGAACCTCATCAGCAGGAACCTCATCAGTAGGAACCTCTGAAACACCATTGTCATTGGTTCCATTTGGAATCCTTTGACTTGGTCTAGGGATAGATGAGAATCTGTTCTCATCAAAGAGTGCATCCCTTGATTCAATTATTGAGTTAATTGAAACAGATTCATTAGGTTCTATAACATAAAACCTATATGCCTTGGAATGCTCAGCATATCCAACAAAGATGCATTCAATGCCTCTTTCACCCAAAGTTATCTACTTTGGATCAGGGAGTCTTACAACAGCCCTACAACCCCATATCCTAAGATAATTAAGGTTAGGTTTCTTTTTAGTCCACAGTTCATAAGGGGTAATTTTGTTCCTTTTGTTGGGAACCCTATTTAATAAATAGCAAGCTGTTAACATAGTTTCACCCTAGAACCCTTGACTCAGTCCTGAATAGGACAACATGGAATTAACCATCTCCTTCAGCACCCTGTTTTTCCTTTCAGAAATACCATTTTGCTGAGGAGTATAAGGGGCAGTCGTTTCATGGATTATACCAACAGACTGAAAATACAGAGTATCCATGTACTCACCTCCCCTATCAGTCCTTAATCTTTTGATCAGGGAACTTTGTTGCAATTCAACTTCAGTTTTAAATACTTTAAATTTATCTAATGCTTCATCTTTAGAATGTAATAAATAAACATGACAAAACCTAGAAGCATCATCAATAAAAGTCACAAAGTATTTCTTATTCCCCAAAGAGGGAGTAGCATGTAAATCACAAAGATCACTGTGAATTAACTCCAAAACTTTAGTTTCACGTTTTACTCCTTGAAAAGGTTTCTTAGTTATTTTGTTCAACATACAAGTTTTACACTTTTCAGTTTTCACATCAAAGGCTGGAATTAACCCTTCCTTAGACATATCTTGCATTCTTTTAAAATGTACATGGCCAAGTCTTGCATGCCATAAGTTTGAATCATAAAGTTTAGAAGTAGATATAAAAGCAGAATCAATATTATCATGAACAATATTAAGTCTGAACATTTGATTACATAAATAACCAAAACCAATAAACACACCATTTTTAGATAAAACAAACTTATCAGATTCAATAACTTGTATGTAACCACAATTATTCAAAACACTACTAGAAACCAAATTCTTTCTAATATCAGGAACATGCAAAACATTAAATAAAGAAACAATCTTTCCAGAACTAAACTTCAAATCAACACATCCTTTTCCATGCACCAGGGCAGTTGACTCATTTCCCATGTGAAGAATAGAACCATCATTCATTGACTTATAGGTCTTGAACCAGCTTTTATCTTTACATACATGAATTGTTGCTCCAGAGTCAACCCACCACACAACATCATCATCCTGCACAAAGTAAATATCAGATATATATGTAACATAATCTTAAAAGACTTATTAAACGCATTCTGACCTTTCAGAGAATTGGTGTTACCATTCCCTCCACTTGTGCCTGATCCATTGGATTTGTTTCCAACTTTACCACCCTTGCAATCTTTCCTGAAGTGTCCAGGTTTCCCACACTTTTAACAAGTCACCTTGGGTTTCTTGTTAAGATCAGATTTGGTGTTATCTTGATGCTTACGCTTACCCTTGTTGTCATTGTACTTGGTGGAGTTGTTATGCTCCACCATATTGACAACTGATGGACCAGTAGCAGTGCTACTCTTTTGCTTGTCAATGTCTTGAGCTTTGAGTGAATCCTCAATGCGCAAGTGACTGCCCAACTCAACAAGAGTTAACTCCTCCTTCTTATGCTTAAGCATATGCTTGAATTCTTTCCAAGAAGGAGGCAATTTATCGATGATACAAGAGACTGAAATAGCCTCATCCATGTTCATCTTGTGTTGTGTGAACCGACCAAGTATACTAAGAAGTTCATTGTATTGTTCCATGACAGGTCTAGAATCAACCATTTTGTAATTGTTAAAATTACTTACAAGGAACTTCTTACTTGATGCATCCTCAGCCATATATTTGGCTTCCAAGGAATCTTATAGTTCTTGAGAAGTTTCAACACTCTGATAAATATCAAATAGAGAATCAGACATACCATTGAGAATTAAACCCCTGCATATGTAGTCATCATTCTCCCACTTGCTTCTTGCCCTCATCTGATCCATAGTAGCATCATCTCCATGATCTTCTGGAATCTCAGTTGTGAGAACATACACCACATTCATGCTTGACAACAAGAAGTGCATCTTCTTTTGCCATCTTCTGAAATCAACACCTTCAAACTTTTCCAACTTGGAAAAGTTAGCAGCTATTTGTCTCATAGCAGCAGCCATTGATTATCACGAATAGTTTCTATTGATTGTTTGTTGTTATTTGTAAAACAGTTTCCCAGATTAGGGTTAAGATAATCAATAAAGGTACCGGATATTCACTTGAAATCATGGTATCACTTTCCAATAGAAACTATTCGACCCTATGCCTGGGTTACACGAATATCTCTATGGGATAAGACCAAGTGATGTTCTTGCTTTAGGCACAAACCAAGAACCAGATGCGTATTGAAGTGTTTAGGGTTTTGTATTATCTATATACATGCAGAATGATGTGACCTCTATTTATAATAGAGAATACTCAAACCCTAGCCCATGGTATTATGTATAATTAACGGCCCATTAATTATAACATAATAATTTCCATAATAATAGGGATCAGTGGTTAAAACCTAGCAGCAGAATTGCTGATGCTATCAGCAGATTCTCACTAGCAGCAGAATGCTATCAGCAGCAGAATCAGCTAGCAGCAGAATCCTATCAACGGGATCAGCTAGCAGCAGAATCCTAGCAGCAGATTCACAACACTAGCAGCAGAGTCTGCTAGCAGTACTTTGATCAATACATAACCACTATTGAGTCAGGGGATTCAGTGACCAAATGGGTGTATACTCCATACCTCCAAACCCATTACCAGGTGTAAATTGATCCCTCAAGTGTACTAAATTTTCCAACATACTTATAGTATAATTATAATACTATTAACTAACTTATGTAAAGAAGCAACCTGAAAATCGTTGAAACGAAATCACGAATTAATTGCAGAAATGGGAGATTATTAACTAACTTATGTAAAGAAGCAACCTGAAAATCGTTTCCAATTTGTTTCTTTCTTTCTCTATCCAAATATCCGGGTCGGGTGTGTCAAAACTATCTGTTTGTCATTGAGGGAAGAAGACTATATTAAACCAAAATAAATACGACTTTTTACACAAGTATCCTTTTGTATTTTTTATATATAATATGAGAACTCACTTTTGGTCAAATCGAGGGATTCGATTAACCAATGAGAAATTTAAAGCGAAAAATTTAAAGCAATAAAAGAGCAAAAACATTTCTTGTGTTTGGTACGAATAATTAAGAAATGAAAATGTACAAAAACTGTGAAATGCCAATTAATATAATCGAGAACGAATAAATCACACATCAAATTATTGACCGATAACAAGTACATCTATCTAAGGTTCATTGTGTCATTATCCGAGGCATACTTTGATGAGCACCACCACTTAATATGAAAAATGTTGAATGAAAGTTAATATGAAACCACTACACTAGTAAATAACCAAGACTTTAATTGTTTTTATGAAAAAGTAGCAAACTATAGTGTGCAAATATATGTCTAAAAACACCATAAAAGACCATTAACGTACGAAAGTAAATTATACATCGGTAAATTACTAGTCTAGCAGTATATTCTTGTCACTTTTACAATAGCTGGGGTGTCCATGGTACTGGAACCGTCCCGAAAGTAGAACCAAGAACCGTCCCAAGTTCTTCGGTACGGTTCCGGTACGGTACTCGGTTCCGGTACGAGAATTTCGGGTAATTCCCACAAGAACCTAAATGTTTAAATAACTTTTTTTTTTTTTTGTCGTCGATCATTCATAAAGACATGTTAATAATGCTATAACAATACAAGTACACACGGTATTTAACTAATGTACATGATCAAATATTGTATAATTAAACAACAACATAAATACTTGATTTAGTTATTTAGTATATTTGATTAAATATTGCGCATCATAGTGAATCGAAAAGCATGAAGTACACCAATACAAACTGACCAACATTTTTAAATAATATAACATGCATTCATACTTCCAACCCATTATACATGTTAACTACAGATTCGTCATTCGTCATATATTGCATTATATATAATTCACTTGATTCTTCTATTACTATAGTTAAGTATCAAATTTACGATAATGATCTCAAGATAAACATACTTTCATGTAGATAAATGATGATAATAATGATCTTTGAACGGATTAAAAGTTTGGGTTTTAATTTTATTATGTGTTTTTAAGTTTTAGATTTTTTATATTATACTAGGTTTTTATTTATTTATTTATTTCTCCTTAAAATGCTATACACATTACACAATGTCCCAAATAAACCCTATAAAATTTCATATTTTTAAAGTAGTCGGTTCTTTCGGGAAAGAACCGGAACCGGACGGTTCCGACCCGAACCATCCCGAGAACCTAAAATTTAGAATTTTAGGAACCAAGAACCGTACCATGGTTCTAATATACGATTCAGTTTCGGTACGATACCGGTACGATTCTCGGTTCTTTTGGACACCCAATGGCATCACAATCTAATCACTCACTCCGTTTATATCTCGGCATCCAACTCCTAGAACCAAAACCCAAACTCCTAAAATGACCCAAAACCATCATTAAACCAACCCTTTTTGACCCCAACACCAAACCCATGTCACTAAAACCTCAAAAACAGCCTGCGGAAACGACCGAAAAAACCGAAAAGTGAGTTGTTGCTCTTTCAGAGATGGTGTGGAGTGAGGATGATTAGATTGTAATATTGAAAAGTATGATTGATTTTAGGAGTGATATGGGTGACTTATACGAGTTTGTTAAGAAGTCGTTATGTGTGGAGTTTATTAGTAGGGCGTGCCCAATTGGTTGATTAAGTAAGGAGGTTGAAAAAAATAGTTCAGAAATGTAGGTAGAAAGAAAGTAAGTTTTATATTGCACATTACTGCAATTAACGGTGGTTATTCAGGATGTTTGGTCAACTTATGGTGATGAGCATGCCTCGTGATGGAAATTTATGGTTTTTTATCAGAGCTTGTAGGTGTTTTGGAGATATGTTTAGTTTTATCTTGATTTGTACGTTAGTTTTGAATTTGGTAGCCTTGATATTGCATCCAATTCCTTACTTGAATGTCCTTGTTGCCAGTTTACAATATGTTTTCTGCATGACAGTGTAAAGCTGTAATCTGTACACAAATTTTCCAAACATAAACATATTCAAACATCAATCATTCAAAGACTATGGTTTCAAAGAATTTAAAGGAAATAAACAAAAATAGAAGATGTTGACTGGTTTTACCAACTCAGCGATATCAGATCCTGCTGATATATATAGTTGTTGCTGATCTTCCTTCAGTTTACAATATGTTTTCTGCATGACAGTATATATAGTTGTTTGTGAGGGCTTTGTGTTACACACTTATACTTAATCATGAAATTACAAGTTTAATTTCTAATTTGTACAAAAATTATCCAAACTCTCAACTCAACTTATTGTATTACACACATACACTATTGTGCGAGTTTATAAACGATAATCCATCATCTGTTTTTCGCAAGGTGCTCCAAAGTCCAAACAATCATGCTGTTAATTAGCTTAACTTATTCAACCTTATATAACAACTAAGATAATTGCAATTAAAAAAAAAAATATTCTTCTCAAATACAAGCTTACAACTTTAATAGAACAATACATAATTTTCAAAGTAAAAGTAAAAACATATTACAACATGACCACACTTTTGATCACCTGGAAAACATCTTATGCGTAACATTATAAACCATATACCTGAGTTCACTCAAGAAACGGAAATATGCAATCCTCCATGACCTGCTCACTATCAGAGGAGCCATGATGACCCAAAAGCCAACAATGAATCCAGACACCACACTAATAATCAAGCCCCAATCCCCTCCATGTGACCCATTGCTGACTTCTTCATGATCTATATCAGGTGTTTTAACTGTTGAACAAGGCTCACTGAGGGGATCTCCACAAAGTTTGTTGCCAACAAAGCACGACTCATTTAAGCTCTGAAGTTGAGTACTTGATGGGATTTTTCCAGTCAACTTGTTGTAAGACACGTTGAAGCTACTCAGCGAGTTTAAGCTTGACAAGCTCATAGGAAGTTCCCCTGACAGCTTGTTCAGTGACAAATCAAAAGATTCAATTTCTTTCAAGTCTCCAATCTTCTCCGGTATCCTTCCAGTCAAATGATTCATCGATAAATTCAACGATTGTAACTTGATGAGGGTTGTTAGCTCACTTGGAATGTGGCCTACAAGATTGTTACTCGAAAGGTCCAACAACCTCACGAATATAAGATTTGTGCTATATATGTACTCGTGTCCCTTCATCACGAATGAATCACTACTGATTTTAAGAATACTGCTGTACATGTACTCATGTCCTTTCATCACCAATGGAACGCTAAAGAAATCTGTTTTGATAAATGTAACAATACTAAATTGATCATTTGAGATAGTTTCTTTCCCAGAAAAAACGCTAAAGTTGTTGAAACATTTTGGAATATCGCCCATCAGCTTGTTATTGGAAAGATCCAGTATTTGAATATGTGTAAGATAACAAATCTCATGAGGAATCTTTCCAACAAACTTGTTGGATCTAAGGTTGAGAAGTCCCAAAGAAGAAAGTTTTGTCCCAACCCAAGATGGAATGCTTCCAGCAAGTTCATTTCCACTGAGTTCAAGGATCTCTAAGTCGGTCAGGTTCATTAGAGAAGCAGGTAATTTCCCTTCTAGCTTGTTCCCACGCATGTTCAATGATTTTATATTACACATACGACCCAATGTTCTTGGAATCCCACCGGAAAAATTATTATTTTCCAAGTTTAAGTATGACAAACTCTGCCACTTTTCCCAGCACTCGGGAATGAAACCCGACAAACTGTTATTTCCTAAATTAAGCATACGAGTCGCTTTCACATCATCCGAACACAATAAATGATGTATCGATCCAACAAATAAATTATCTGATAGGTCCAAAAATGATGGAAATGAACCATTTAAGATATCAGGTAATTTCCCCCCAAACCTGTTAGAGCTTAAGTCGAGTAAGAGAAGTGCAGGGATACCCGACAGATTTAACGTACCTTGCATCTGATTTTTTGACATATCTAAATAATCTAGGTTGGGGAATGATCTCCAAAACGACTCATGCATGGGTGAAGAAATGTTTGTGTTGCTTATTTCTAATTCTATTAACTCCCTCTGCGATATAAGCCATGATGGAAATTGAGGCCCTAAACTCCAAGAGTTCAAATATAATCTCTCTAACTGGAAAGGGGGAATCCAGTTTGCAAGGCGTGGTCTTAAGATTAACTTGTTTTCGCTTCCAATCAGATATTTCAAGTGCACTAGTTTGACAAAGTGGGTTTCTGTTACGACACCTGTCAGAAAATTGGAAGAAAATCCTAATTCTTCCAAGTTTGAAAGTTGACCAAGGCTATTAGGAAGGCTGCCATTAAATTGGTTATATGAAAGATGCAACTCTTTTAACAATGACAATCGTCCAATTGAGTCAGGAAGACTGCCATTTAGTAGGTTATCATAAAGATCTAAAACCTCCAACAATGAGAATTCTCCAATCCATAATGGAATAGGACCAGAAATTTGATTTACAGGAAGATTCAATGTCCTAAGAAAATATAACAGCCGTATGGAATCTGGAATTGTACCAAATATTTGGTTATAACTAAGATCCAGGTGCTTCATATGCATGAGTTGTCCAAATTGATTCGGTAGATGACCAGAAAGTCCAGAGCTGGATATGGATAAGGACTCCAAACAAGGTGATTTGCATTCAAGAAAACTTTCAAGAAGATATGTCAAGCTAATGTTTTGAAAATAGTTTGATGACAAATCTATATCTCTCAAATTACAAAGGTTGCCCAATGATTTAGGTATTATGTTGGTGAGCTTATTACTTGACAGGTCAAGGCTAAGAAGGGAAGTCAAGTTGTGAAGGGAATCAAGAGCTGTACTTGATATATCACACTGACTAATATCTAACGAAATTAGATTGCTACCAATGCCATTAGACAACTCTTTCAATACTAATAAAGAATTAATGAAAGTATTCCTAGAGACGTGAAGCCACTTAAGAGAAGTCAAGTTACGGAAACTATGAGCACTACTACTAGGAATAAGGCTATTAAAATGACACCCACTTAAATCCAAAGAAACAAGACTACTTATACTAAATATCCATCGTGGCACGACACTATCATCAAAAAAGTAATTTTCTGAAAGATCAAGCAAAAGAAGGGATGTGATATTAAGAGTAGGAACATGGGGATATGCATCCAAGAGATAACTGTTTTTAAGATGTACTTCGGTTAAAAAAGGGAGGGTGTTTATCACCTGAAACCAGTCCATTGCTTTGCTGAGGTCTACCCAACTCATATCCAGGTGGCGCAACAAACGGAGATTTGACAACCACTCCATATTCATCACACTAGTAGTTCTTTCACCCCGCCGATCATCTTGAAAACTTCCTAGACAAAGGGTGTGCAATTCGGAAAGATTCCCCAATTGAGGTGGGATAATTCCACTAAAATTGGAACTCGAGAGGTTAAGATACCTCAAGTTTCCAAGAGAACCAATGAATTCAGGAATTTGGATCCACCCAAAATCATTGCAGCTCAAGTCCAAATGCTTGAGCTGCTTCAGGTCCAACAAGGATGGACTTAATTCCCCTTTCAACCGTTGCTTTGAGGCTTCTTTACGTTCTTTGACTGTGATGCCAAAGTCACGACAATGACCATTAAGCCCAGGAAGATGAATGTCATGAACATGACCAGTCATGTTATCACAAACAATCCCCGCCCATTTGCAGCAATCATTCTTCTCATCGACCCAAGAAGAAAGTCGGTCGCCTTCATCAATGAGACGGTGTTTAAATTGGAGAAGTACTTGCCTCTCTTCATTGATGCATAATACATCATCAAAGTTTTGATTAGATAAGCAAGAATGAAACAAGACCACAACAAAAAGTAAGCACAAGTGGAAAGAAGAAAAATGAGAAAATGAGAAAGCACTCATGTTTGGTTGATCATAAACAGAATAACACACACTCGTTTTTTAGTTTACAATAATGCGAGGTATGCAGGAGTTCAATTTAAACTAAAAATTTTATGAGTGATGGGTTGCTTTCAATTCCGCGTAATGAATGGGTTCAAATTTAGAAAATAAGTAGCATTTTCGTGGCAATTTACAAACTAAATTATGCGGACACAAAAGAGTAACATCTGGGATGGAGATAATTTTGTTACAATAGAAATGACCGAGTCCAAGTAAACTAAAAAAACAAAATTTCATCAACTTGTAGAATAAGTTGAAAATCAGTTTATGTTGTTTAAATGAAATCACAGCATCACATTACACTAATTGCCAAGACAAAGGTCAATTATCCACACAATAACAGTAGATAGTCTTGACTAAATTAATATGGAAGAGTAGTATTAATGGTAAGGGTAATACTGTAATAGGGTGAGTACTAGTACTAGTACGCGTGTTGGTGGTTTGAAGTCGAATGTGGTGGATGGGAAGGAGTTTGAGAATGGTATCGATGTTAATCGGTTTGTGGTTTTGGTTTGGAGTTGATTGAGAGGGTCTAAAAAGGAGGAGTGGAGGAGAAGTAGAAGTTGATTAGAGAGCAATTACAGGTGATTGGAGTTATGGGTTTTGATATGAGCTTGTAGTGATTTCAGAAATATGTGATTGTTAGTTTTGGTTATTTTCTACGTTTGTTTACGAACTTTGTCGTTTGAAATTAAAATTAACAGGTTTCATGATGTAATTGTTTCGGTTTAACAATATTGATAATTTGTTGAGTATGTTTTCTGCAAATATAGTGGTTTCCCAGGGTTTAAAATTTTGGCCCCTCGAAAAAAGGAGGTCCTGTGCCGTCGAGCATTGTGCACATGCTTAAATCCCTGAATATTACTATGACATAAAGCAAATCTAACCCACTCCAAAATATATAAATCAAGAATGGTTGCGATAAGGAATTTGCAACAACAGTGAAAGCAAATCTAACCCACTCATTCGCAAAATTAAGTACCTAATCTTTCATTCTATATGACTCATTTTTTTTGGTTGGTAAATGTTGTAGGTAATTTTTTTTCTTTAAAAAGATATACACCACGATAATCATCGGTATATTGTAAAGTAGCTTCATGGCCCAACATGAAACCTTATGGCATCTCCAAACCGAATTGAGGCAAAATAGAATCTGAACCGAATTCAAAATGAATCAAACCAAATTTCAATTCGGTTAGGTTTTCAGGTTGATTCGAAAAACTCAAAATACATAATATATAATATATATATTTTAATTATATAGATTTTTAGCATCTAATGTAGTATTTAATTATAAGCTATTAAACTTGAACAATGTATTTAATTTATAATATACATAGTTTTTTAATTATTTAGATTTTTAGCATCAAATGTATACTAGTACTCAAAATACATAGTTTCATGGGTTGCTTTCAGTTTGCCGTAACGACTGTGTTCATATTTTGAAAATGGAACATATGAAAAATAAGTAGCATAGTCCCTACTTAACTTTCACCACAATTTACAAACTAATTTATATGGACCCAAGTAGGATATTTTTTGAACAAATGAGTAATATCTTACATTTGTTTCAAACTCTTTTTTTTCTTCTATGTATGCAACAATTTCATTGGCTAGGAGATAAGTTTGTTACAATAGAAAATAACATGAGTCCAAGTAAACTAAAAAAACAAAATTTCATTAACTTGTAGAATAAGTTGAAAATCATTTTATGTGGTTTAAATAAAATCAGCGCATCAATAATACATTACACTTATTGCCAAGTCAATAAAGTCAATCATCCACACAATATATGTAGATAGTCTTCACTAGATTACAAAAAGGTTACGAGTTGTCGAAATTAATTTGGGGTAGTAGTAATAGTAAGGGTAAAACTATAATAAGGCGAGTACTAGTACGCGTGTTGGTGGTTTGAGGCCTTTTCCCCTCATATCGGTCCTCGCAACCAAACTAAACCCACAAAGCTAGAATCACAAAAGAAATCCCCTCATATCGGTCCTCGCAACCAAACTAAACCCACAAAGCTAGAATCACAAAAGAAATATGATTTAGACGTAGGGTTCTGAACCATCCTCAATTAGTCGGATATGGGTTGATT
>JARVZY010009394.1:0-27632 GCA_030686995.1 Artemisia argyi
CAAGTGATGATGAAGAATCTACTTCGGATAGTGATGATGAGGAATATGCTATGGCCGTTAAAGACTTCAAGAAGTTCTTTCGTAGAAGAGGAAAGTTTGTAAGGCAACCTAAAGATGACAAGAAAACTTTCCGAAAAGATCGTGATGATAGGAAAGGAAAGGTTGAAAGAAAATGCTATAGGTGTGGAGACACAAGTCATCTTGTAGGAGAATGTCCAAAACCACCCAAGAGCAAACCTCAACAAGCTTTTGTGGGTGGTGCTTGGAGTGACTATGAAGGAGATGATGATGAGCCAAAGAATGACGATATCGCTCTCATGGCTCACAACTCAAATGAGGTATTATCCGACTCATCTTACTCCTCTATTGATGATGACACTTTACAAAAAGAATATAACAAACTTTGTGAAGTGAGCTTAAAAATCATAAACAAAAATAAATTTTTGAAAACTAAAAAGGAGTTTTTAGAAAATGAAGTTTATGAGTTAAAAGAAAAGGCTAAGAGATTAGAAAAGAGTAAAGGTATTAACACACCTTGCAAATTATGTGAAGAGCTTAAACTAGAAGTTGAGAAACTCAAAATTACTCAAAATGATCTAATAAAACAAACCACAAAGTTTAAGAAGTTCGATAAGAGCATTTCTTGTGCGGATGAAATTATGAAACTTCAAAAGTCACCCTTTGATAAAACAGGACTAGGATTTACGAAAATAGAAACTTCAAAGGGTCAAATGAAACAAGAAAAGATTGCTCAAGAAACAAATAAAATTGCTACAGCAGCCTGCGGATCAGGCGGAACCCAATTTAGGGTTCCGCCCGTTGGTCCCAAAGGTTCCGCCAGGCCTGCTGCAGCAGTAACCTCATCCACTTCGGATCGTTCAAAATTTGTTAAAGTTACATACAAAAATGGAACAAAACCTGTGTTTAAAACTGGTGCAGGATTTAGTAAAAATGAATTTAGAGCTAAAACTACTCAACCAAGACCTAAGACTTCAATTCCCAAACGCCCCTTTCCAAAGAGCAACTTCAACGCTTGACCAAACTACCAACATGTTTGGAACCAAAACACTCCTAGACATTACCAAACTCCAAACCACATGCCATGGAACCCTTATTGTAACACCCCGAAATTTGATTAAGCAGCGGAAGTCTAATCGGGGTCATTACAGTTTAGTACACAGTCATACTCATAGAAAACAATTCAAAAGATAGTCAATATCATTCCATGAAAACTCAAATATTCAGAGTTACAAACATTTTTCCAAAATGTTAATTGTTTCACAAAAGTGGTGATGAGTTTGTAAAGAATGATATAATTATTGAAATCAAAAAGGAGGTCCTGTGCCCTTTGCCAGCTCCGTGCCGCCATGCTTGCTAATTTCCTGAGATAAACATGCTTAAAAAGTCAACACAAAGGTTGAGTGAATCCATAGTAGTTTAAATAATAATAATGTGAACACAAGTCAAGCATTTGAAATAAACAAGCCAAGATAGACAGGTCTTGACTAAATCGGGTGTAATATTGCTCCTAAGCCTCACGAAACGCAAGCCTTAACATTGATTTGACATATCATAAAGATAATAATAATCATCTACACCACAGCGGATGTAAATGACAAGTGGCCCTCGGTGACAGGAAATATGCCAAATTTCCATAATACCTCGAATATAGCACACCTCCTGCCAAGTGATCACCTTGACAGAGGCGGGCTGCCATTCCAATAGATCTATCAACTATATTCGCACTCACTCGCGTCAACTTAGGCAATATCAGGTGATAACAGCATACAGAAAATACTTGTGTTCGCTTTATAGCATGTATCTCCCCACGGGGTTTAAAAACAATTTAAAAATGTGGGACCATGAACTCACCTGAAAGGTGCGTAATCACAAGGTGCTCAAAAGTGATGGTGTATTGCTATGACAAGCAATGAAATTCCTCCGACTTGCGACCTAAATAATACATTGTAATCGGTGTTTTAGATTTGTGTCGTAAATGACATGTGATATGTCTCGTGCACGGTGATATCCGTTTCGGGTGTCTTAAATATGGTTTAAATAACTTTACGTAGTTATTGTTAGTGTTGCTACGAACCGGTGTTTGATTAAATATTATCTCGTCGTGAAAATAATATCGTTTAAAAATATTTATGATTAAATATTTTTAATAAAGTTATGCACATATATATATATATATATATATATATATATATATATATATATATATATATATATATATATATATATAATTATTAAAGCTAAAGAAAATATATGTATTTAAAAAATATCATATGAAATAATTAATTATAAAAATATATCTTGTCATAATTTAACCCTTAACTTTTACAAAATTACACTTTGTACCCTTGGTTAAAAGTAATTACAATTTTAGTCCCTTTTGTACTTGTTGACAATTTATTCCCCAACTTAGGCCAAATGACGGTATTTACCCTTAGTAAAATAAAGTAATTTCAAATTGGTCCTTGTAGTACACCTTTCATTTTATTCCCTTGACTTTTGGAAAATTACATTCCTTACCCCTCGACTTTCCTTAGAAATCAATATTATCAAAATCAATCCGTATGTTTAAGATTTTTACATTTTTAGTCCTTTAACGAGGCGTTTTAGCAAAAGTAGTCCTTGATGGATTTTTCGAAAAACAACTTTTGAAACAATTTAAAAGTGACTTTTATAGCTTACAAACTTATTTAAATTTAGTATCCAAAATCTTATACAACTCGTCTCCTCTTATGTTTTCAAACCGAAAACTCCTTTGAAAATGATTATGGGCTCGTTAGCCCGGTAAGGCCCAAAGTGGGTATTCCTTTGTTTAAAAAAAATGTTCGACTATCACTTGGTTTTAGCTTTGTTTTCGTGGTTTAAAAACGTATGAGATTTGCATGTTTGGTGATCTTGGTTAAGCTTGAGTCGAATATTGGGAGGGTCGAAGAAAACATAGAAGTTGCACGTGTAAATAACAAATGACGAGCCCTTTCCTCAAGGGTGTCGAGACGTGTGTGGACGTATATATGTATATAAGAGAGAAAGTTTAGTGGTGAGTGTCGTGTGTGATATGCATGATACGAATCAAAGTAGGAAAAGAAAGAAGATAGTAAACTTACAACACCAATTATGGTGGTGATGATGCCGTGTGTATGTGCAACGAGAACAACCAAAGTGATACCCTCCTCGTGAAGTGATCTTGTACCAAAACCAAGTTACCCAACTAGTTCTCTACCCAACCCTAGCTCGTGTCTTCTTGCTCCTTCTCGACAGTAAACAACCGAAAGAAATGGAGAGTGTTTGAGTTTTGCAAATTTGGTGGAACCTTGAGTGTGTGAGATTTCACATTAAATGTGGTTTATATAGCAAGTCCATGGGTGGTTCGATGTCCCTAAGATTGCAACACAAATTGAGTGGTCTAATCTCATTTGACATTCTTGTCTTGGTTCCCATCGTCTTGTCTTGTCGAATGGTACATGGTTTGGGGGCTACGAGAGTTTGTCAACCTAGGTGTTAGAGGCTTTTAGGCATAACTTGTACCAATAATCCTTGTTTATAGTTTGTGTTAGGAGCTTAAGGGACATACAATCCAAAGGTTTAAGTGTTTGGGCGTGTAATGGTTTTATCCAAAGGTCGGACGGCTCTCATTTGGTGGCTCCTTGTCGAGTGGTTCAAAGTCAATGGGAGGGTGATATGTGTGTGTCGTGTGATTGGGAAACCAAACAATTAAGCATGTATAAAATTCACAATGCAAAAAAAAGAGAAGTTGGTCCTTGTTTCGTATGGTATGCTACGCAAAAGGAGAAAACCAAAATATGTCATGTGGGCTTGAAGTTGTTTCGGCCCAAACGAAAAAGAAAAAAAATAAAAAAAATTAAATAAAAAAAAAAAAAGAAGTCTTGTGGGCTTGTAGGAATGTCCGGCCCAGTGAAACCAAAGAAAGAAAGAAATGGCGTGGGCTTGGGGTGAAATCCGGCCCAAAAATATCGGGGTATCGGTGTTCGTAAAATGTGTGAAATATATCTCGGTGTCGGTGTTGGTTTGTGAAAACCATAAACGGTGTCGTCATTTATATATATATATACTCATATATAATAATAAATTTGTAAAAAGTTAATATATACATATTGTCGTGTGTGTATATATATATATATATATATATATATATATATATATATATATATATATATATATATATATATATATATATATATATATATATATATATATATATATATATATTAATGGTCTCTCGGTGTTCAATTAGGGTGTCGGGTCGCAAGTGGGAGTTACAGGTGTTTAACCTCATTGGGTGATATCCAAGAGTGACCTTCGGGTGATATCGGGTGACAATGCATAACCGGGTGTTAAACCAACGGTGTTCAAAACAATCAGGTGTCAAACAAACGGTGATCAAAACAATCGGGTGTTCAATAAACAGCGTCTCATATAAAAATTTCAAAATTTCCCGCAAAAATGGCTTAGTTAAGAATAATGTCGATAATTAGCATTAATAAATGACCTGGGATTTTACGGTGTATTACAGTACCCACCCGTTAGATTGGATTCGTCCTGGAATCCAAAGTTGAATCGGTGCTCGGGGTTGTCTCATCAAATAGTTGTGGGTATTTGGCACGCATTTGATCCTCGCGCTCCCATGTGTACTCGGGTCCTCTCTTAGAGTTCCATCTGACCTTAACAATGGGAATGCGACTATGCTTAAGTCGTTTGACCTCCCTATCCATAATCTCAACGGGTTCCTCAATAAAGTTCAACTTATCATCGATTCTGATATCTTTCAGTGGAATCACAAGTGTTTCATCCGATAAACACTTTTTCAAATTTGACACGTGGAAGGTGTTGTGTACTCTACTGAGTTCCTCAGGTAGTTCCAATTTGTATGCAACGGGACCGATCCTTTCAATGATTTCGAAGGGTCCAACGTATCTTGGGTTTAGCTTTCCACGTTTTCCAAACCTAATCATTCCTTTCCAAGGTGATACCTTAAGCATGACCTTGTCTCCAACTTGAAACTCTATTGGTTTCCTTCGCACATCGGCATAACTCTTTTGCCGATCTCTAGCGGCTTGTAATCGTTGCCTAATCTTTACTATTTTCTCAGTGGTTTCAAGAATCACTCGGGACCTGAGAGTTGTACATCTCCAATCTCAGCCCAACAAACTGGTGATCTATACTTTCTTCCATAAAGTGCTTCAAACGGTGCAGCCTTAATGCTAGCGTGATAACTGTTGTTATATGAAAATTCTGCTAACGGTAGGTGTCTATCCCAGCCTTTTCCAAAATCAATCACACATGCCCTAAGCATGTCTTCTAGGGTTTGTATAGTTCTTTCACTTTGACCATCGGTCTGTGGATGGTAAGCTGTACTCATATCTAACTTAGTTCCCAAGGCTTTCTGTAAAGATCGCCAAAAGTTAGACGTGAAACGGCTGTCTCGGTCGGAGATAATAGAAATCGGTACTCCATGCCGAGAAACTATCTCCTTAAGGTACAAACGTGCAAGAACATCCATATCATCAGTCTCTTTGATTGGCAAGAAGTGCGCTGACTTCGTGAAACGATCGACAATAACCCAAATTGTATCCAACCCACTCGATGTCTTGGGTAATTTCGTTATGAAGTCCATTGTAATCCTTTCCCATTTCCACATTGGTAGCTCGGGTTGAATCAAAAGACCGGATGGTTTTTAATGCTCAGCCTTTACTCTTGAGCAGGTCAAACACTTACCGACATACTCTGCAATGTCAGCTTTCATGTTTGGCCACCAATACAACTTCTTTAGATCTTGATACATCTTGTCCGAGCCAGGATGAATGGAATATTTAGACTTATGAGACTCGTGCATGATGAGATCTCGTATTCCTCCGTACAATGGAATCCAACTTCTGTCCTTGAAACACAGCCTTCCATTTGGTTTCTTGACAAATCCATTCGTGCTTTCTGGCATACTGTAAATCTTCTCGTGCGGTCTATTCTCTTCCTTAAGGGCCTCAGTTTGAACTTCAAGAATTTGAGACGGAAGTGGTGATCTAATTGTCATACCCAATGACCTAACTCTGAGGGGTCTAAGTCGTTCCTTTCGACTCAAGGCATCTGCTACAACGTTTGCCTTCCCCGGGTGATAACGGATCTCACAATCATAATCACTTAGCAACTCTAGCCATCGATGTTGCCTCATGTTCAACTCTTTTTGATCTAAAATGTGCTGAAGACTCTTGTGATCGGTGAAAACCGTACACTTGGTTCCATATAGGTAGTGTCTCCAGATCTTCAGAGCGAATACCACCGCTCCTAATTCTAGATCGTGAGTAGTGTAGTTCTCCTCGTGGGGTTTAAGTTGTCTAGAAGCGTAAGCGATTACCTTAAGTCTTTGCATCAATACGGCACCCAAACCTTGGATTGATGCGTCACAATATACCACGAAGTACTCACTTCCTTCGGGTAGTGCTAATATCG
Organism: Artemisia argyi; assembly: GCA_030686995.1. Lineage (NCBI taxonomy): Eukaryota > Viridiplantae > Streptophyta > Magnoliopsida > Asterales > Asteraceae > Artemisia > Artemisia argyi. The sequence continues at coordinate 6,481 of JARVZY010009394.1, forward strand.
GTGCTTCACAAAGCTTCTGCTTCAAAAACTGAAATGCCGATTCTTGTTCATCTCCCCATTCAAACTTCTTCTTCTTCTGTGTTAACTCAGTCAAAGGTTTAGCAATCCTTGAAAAACCTTCAATGAATCTCCGATAGTATCCGGCAAGACCTAAAAATTGGCGTATCTCGGTAGGACTCGTAGGTGACGCCCAATTTTTAACAGCTTCGATCTTGGCGGGATCAACATGAATACCCTTACTGTCAATAACATGCCCGAGAAATTGTACTTTCTCAATCCAAAAATCACACTTGGAAAATTTGGCGTATAATTTCTCTTCTCTGAGCAGTGTTAGTATAGCCTTCAAGTGTTCTGCGTGCTCCTCCTTACTACGTGAATAAATAAGGATATCATCGATGAATACAATCACGAACTTATCCAAATAGGGTTTGCACACTCAGTTCATTAAGTCCATAAATACAGCGGGTGCATTTGTTAGACCGAATGGCATTACTTGGAACTCGTAGTGACCGTATCTTGTCCTGAAAGCCGTCTTAGGGATGTCTTCTTCCCTAACTCTCAGTTGGTGATAACCCGATCTCAAATCAATCTTCGAGTAGACACTCGATCCTTGTAGTTGATCAAACAAATCGTCAATCCTTGGCAACGGATATCGATTCTTAACCGTCAGTTTGTTGAACTCACGATAATCGATACACATCCTGAAGGTTCCATCCTTCTTCTTTACAAACAACACCGGGGCTCCCCACGGTGATGAACTAGGGCGAATAAATCCTTTATCCGACAATTCCTCCAATTGTCTAGATAACTCCTTCATTTCCGACGGTGCTAGCCTATAGGGTGCTCGTGCTACGGGTGCGGCTCCTGGCATCAAGTCAATTTGAAATTCCACTTGACGAGTCGGCAGAAGGCCAGGTAAGTCCTCAGGGAAAACTTCTGGAAAGTTCCTGACTACTGGCACATCCTCGAGTCGCTTCTCTTCCGACTTTTTCTCGGTGACTTGAGCTAAGAAAACTTGACATCCTCGTTCGATGTACTTCACAACCTTGACGCAAGAAACGACGCTCAAACGTGTCTTACTTCGCTCTCCGCGAACAACCAGGGTTTCGTTATTCAGTGGGATGTGAATGACCTTTTCGTCACAAATGATCTTAGCGCGGTTCTTGGATAACCAATCCATTCCTACAACGACGTCGAAACTACCAAGTCTAATAGGCATAAGGTCAATGTCAGATGGGGTGTCTAATAGTCGTAGGGTGCAACCTCGGAGTATAGTGTTAGTGCTCACTAGCTTTCCATCGGCTAGTTCAATCTCGTACGTGGTGTCTAATCGGGTGGGTGTAATATTAAGCAGGGGTGCAAGTGAAATAGATACGAAACTTTGATCGGCTCCGGAATCAAATAAAACTTTAACGAGGCGGTTGTTTAGAAAGAACGTACCAGTGACTACGTTCGGATCCTGTTGGACATTTCCATCTCCCAGCACGTATGCTCTCCCACGTGCATTGTTATCCTTACTAGGGCACTGACGCCTGTAGTGTCCTTTCTCTCCACTAGCATGGCATACTACAGCCACGGGTTGCAAGTTAGCTCCTGTCGCCTTGCAATCTTGTGTCTTATGTCCAACCCTTGAACACTACCCGCACTTAGCATAGCAGGGTCCATTGTGAGGCATCTTACACTTGTCACAGAATGGTAGGGGTCCAGCATACCTAGCATCCTTAACTGGTGCGGCGACATAAGCTCTGATAGCTTCCTGTCGTCGGTTCTGTTGGTTGTGGTGGGTGTTTCTGTCATGGTGGTAGTTACGGTTGGGGTTTCGGTTGTTGTTGTTGCTGTTGTTGTTGTTGTTGTTGTTGCTGTTTGTCCTTCGATCATCAAACTTCCTTTTGTGATCGTTGTTTCCCTGAGCAGAGTTACGCTTAATCTCCCGGTCTAGCAGTCTTTGGGCAATGGACATTGCTTCATCCAAAGATTGAGGCTTAGACGAGGTGACGTTTCCTTCAATGCTCCTGGGTAATCCTTCAATGTACCTTTCCAACAACTTTTCCAAATCGGGAACCTTAGAAGGGCAAAGTGTAGCAAGTTCCTGGAATCTCCTATCATAAGCCCTGAGATCATTTCCTTTCACAACCAATGTGTGAAACTCATCTTCTAGCTTCTTGATCTCACCTCTAGGGCAGAACTTCTTCAACATCTTCTCCTTAAAGTCAGCCCAGGTAATCTGATAGGCCTCTTCCACACCTATCTTCTGAGCAGTTGCATTCCGCCAGGACAACGCGTCTTCCAACAATGTTCCAGTAGCAAACGAGACTCGGCTTTCCGCGGCACAACCGCTCCTTACAAACACAGTCTCAGTTCGCTCAAACCATCGAGCAAGCTCTGTTACTCCTTCAGTTCCTTTGAAGTGAGATGGTTTACAAGCAATGAAGTCCTTATAGGTGCACTTCCGAGTCGCAGCGGACTCGCTCTCAGCAGTGGCTCGGTTATTGCTACTAGTTCGTGCCATTGCAGCAGCTTGCTCTTCTAAAGCTGCAGCAACACTGTCGGCAACCAACTTTCTTATAGCAGCCTGGGTCATAGCGGGTGACAAGGTAGCAGTAGCGGTTTTCCTTGGGGCCATAACTCTATAAAATCGTAAGTGCATAAGTACAAATCCCGTACATCAATAACAAGAGAAATAGTGTAACCAACTCATAATAGTCGAGATCATCACAAAGTACATATCACAACCACACCATAAATACATACATCAACATAACCATATCATTCATAAATAAACATCACGACATGTAACAACATACATGGAAATTATAATGAATCTCAATATGGGAGCATAATAAAAAGAAAGATCAGACAACTAGAACATCATAAATCAATATCAATACGTTACAATCGTAACCAACATAACGTTTTAATAATTTTTGGAATTCATTGTTACAAAACAATAAGTTACAACAATTATTAATGCCACAGGCGGCAAGTTAAGATGTCTCTGTAAGTAATGACATGTCATAGATCTATGAAGGTCCAGGTGCGCCTCCTGATCTCCTCTCCAGCTCTCTGATAATCCGGATCATCCCCAACATCTCCATATCTCTGGATCTCTCACGGGCCTGAATCTCCTCAATAGTAGTCAAAAGTGCATGGATGGTAGAACTAGATGCAGCTAACTCCTGTGCCTGATGCTCCATCATCTCCTGTGTAATGGCCGCAATCGCTCTCAAATCATCAATCTCATGCCTCTGAACATCTAGCCGATGACCAAACTCAGTGCTGGTAGCCTGTGCCTCCTCGATCTCTGTCCCCATCATCTCAAATACCATCTCTAAAGCAGTCCTATGTACCACGAGGTTCGTGACCTCCTCCTGCATACACTCTATCCTCTCCAAGGATATATCCTCAATAACACTCAACAGCTCATCAAGACGACTCTCATGTCTAATCAATCTAGCAGCCAAAAGAGGGATAGTGTGGTGTATCGGCTCCCCAGTGACCGGTAACACCGCTGAAGAGCCATCTCCAAGCTCAGCAGCCCTAGGCGATCCCTCAGCTAATCTCCATCTACGAATGTAGTCTAACAAAAACGACCATCGACGAGCATCAACCAATCTATGAATACCAGGTGAGGTGGGTGTCTCGGTGGGAGCGGGTGATGGTACAGGTGATGTAGCAGGTGATGGGATCGGTACAGTGGTAGTCTGAGAGTAGAAAACTGTAGGTGGTGGCATGGGTGGTAAAGCCTCAGAGGTGTGGGGTGCGGTGTAAGTAGGTAACATGTAAGGATGTGGCTCAGGTGGGGGTGATACAGGTGATGGTGGGGGTGCTGGTGATGCCACAGGTGTCAAATCTGGCATAGAAACAGGTGGTAGTACATATATGGGTGATGATACAGGTGTAGGTACAGGTGGTGTAATAGTAGAAGCAGGTAAAAAGCAGACTCGTTTTCGAGCTGTGCATTTGCCGGTAAAGTCTCCCTCATGATATCGAAACAACTCGCCGAAAGGCTCAGGCTCATAGGGCTCAAGAATCCTCACTCGCTTGCGCCGACGAATCGGTGCAGGCGGGGATGATGGTGGAACAGAAGCAGCAGTATCAGAAGTATCGGAGTCAGAAGACTCGTCATCAGCATCTGAACCGGAGTAATGGCTAGCAGGTGGTGTAGGACGATCATCAGCCGCAAGAAACTGCTGAGATGTCAGGCACTGATCATAAAGGTACTGTCCCTGTGTCATAGGTCCACAAACAGGACGATAGAGAGGCTGAATAGCAAAGGAATCAATGGGTGTAGAAGCAACCTCACCCTCCTCAAAGGGCTCAGTGTCAGCAGATGGGTCTCCAGATGGAACAGGTGATGGTATAGCAGGTGATACAGGTTGGGTGTCATGGTCAGAATCATGGGTGTCTCGGGTGTCATGGGTGTCATAGTCAGATAAGTCAATAGTAGGGTGAGTGGATGATGCTGGTACGACGTCGTCACTGTCGGACAAAATAATAACCGGGGGCGACATGGTACTGTAATATCCCAAAAATAGCAGTGATATAAGTCATTTAGTCTACATAATGCTATATGCACAGTGATCATGGTGTCATAGTGAGCTAAATGCGATGGGTGCTAAAAATCAAACCTTAAAACATAGCGTTGGCAAGCACTGGTACGGAGGGCACTTTGGTGATAAATAGTTTGTTTAAAAATTCGGTGAGGTTATAGTCCAATGTTTAGAAAAATCATTTGGTTCTCTATAACCATGGCTCTGATGCCAATCTGTAACACCCCGAAATTTGATTAAGCAGCGGAAGTCTAATCGGGGTCATTACAGTTTAGTACACAGTCATACTCATAGAAAACAATTCAAAAGATAGTCAATATCATTCCATGAAAACTCAAATATTCAGAGTTACAAACATTTTTTCAAAATGTTAATTGTTTCACAAAAGTGGTGATGAGTTTGTAAAGAATGATATAATTATTGAAATCAAAAGGGAGGTCCTGTGCCCTTTGCCAGCTCCGTGCAGCCATGCTTGCTAATTTCCTGAGATAAACATGCTTAAAAAGTCAACACAAAGGTTGAGTGAATCCATAGTAGTTTAAATAATAATAATGTGAACACAAGTCAAGCATTTGAAATAAACAAGCCAAGATAGACAGGTCTTGACTAAATCGGGTGTAATATTGCTCCTAAGCCTCACGAAACGCAAGCCTTAACATTGATTTGACATATCATAAAGATAATAATAATCATCTACACCACAGCGGATGTAAATGACAAGTGGCCCTCGGTGACAGGAAATGTGCCAAATTTCCATAATACCTCGAATATAGCACACCTCCTGCCAAGTGATCACCTTGACAGAGGCGGGCTGCCATTCCAATAGATCTATCAACTATATTGGCGCTCACTCGCGAGTGATTAAGGTTCGTGATATGAGGGACTTGTAGCACAGGTGTCAACTTAGGCAATATCAGGTGATAACAGCATACAGAAAATACTTGTGTTCGATTTATAGCATGTATCTCCCCACGGGGTTTAAAAACAATTTAAAAATGTGGGACCATGAACTCACCTGAAAGGTGCGTAATCACAAGGTGCTCAAAAGTGATGGTGTATTGCTATGACAAGCAATGAAATTCCTCCGACTTGCGACCTAAATAATACATTGTAATCGGTGTTTTAGATTTGTGTCGTAAATGACATGTGATATGTCTCGTGCACGGTGATATCCGTTTCGGGTGTCTTAAATATGGTTTAAATAACTTTACGTAGTTATTGTTAGTGTTGCTACGAACCGGTGTTTGATTAAATATTATCTCGTCGTGAAAATAATATCGTTTAAAAATATTTATGATTAAATATTTTTAATAAAGTTATGCACACACACACACACACACATATATATATATATATATATATATATATATATATATATATATATATATATATATATATATATATATATATATATATATATATATATATAATTATTAAAGCTAAAGAAAATATATGTATTTAAAAAATATCATATGAAATAATTAATTATAAAAATATATCTTGTCATAATTTAACCCTTAACTTTTACAAAATTACACTTTGTACCCTTGGTTAAAAGTAATTACAATTTTAGTCCCTTTTGTACTTGTTGACAATTTATTCCCCAACTTAGGCCAAATGACGGTTTTTACCCTTAGTAAAATAAAGTAATTTCAAATTGGTCCTTGTAGTACACCTTTCATTTTATTCCCTTGACTTTTGGAAAATTACATTCCTTACCCCTCGACTTTCCTTAGAAATCAATATTATCAAAATCAATCCGTATGTTTAAGATTTTTACATTTTTAGTCCTTTAACGAGGCGTTTTAGCAAAAGTAGTCCTTGATGGATTTTTCGAAAAACAACTTTTGAAACAATTTAAAAGTGACTTTTATAGCTTACAAACTTATTTAAATTTAGTATCCAAAATCTTATACAACTCGTCTCCTCTTATGTTTTTAAACCGAAAACTCCTTTGAAAATGATTATGGGCTCGTTAGCCCGGTAAGGCCCAAAGTGGGTATTCCTTTGTTTAAAAAAAATGTTCGACTATCACTTGGTTTTAGCTTTGTTTTCGTGGTTTAAAAATGTATGAGATTTGCATGTTTGGTGATCTTGGTTAAGCTTGAGTCGAATATTGGGAGGGTCGAAGAAAACATAGAAGTCGCACGTGTAAATAACAAATGACGAGCCCTTTCCTCAAGGGTGTCGAGACGTGTGTGGACGTATATATGTATATAAGAGAGAAAGTTTAGTGGTGAGTGTCGTGTGTGATATGCATGATACGAATCAAAGTAGGAAAAGAAAGAAGATAGTAAACTTACAACACCAATTATGGTGGTGATGATGCCGTGTGTATGTGCAACGAGAACAACCAAAGTGATACCCTCCTCGTGAAGTGATCTTGTACCAAAACCAAGTTACCCAACTTGTTCTCTACCCAACCCTAGCTCGTGTCTTCTTGCTCCTTCTCGACAGTAAACAACCGAAAGAAATGGAGAGTGTTTGAGTTTTGCAAATTTGGTGGAACCTTGAGTGTGTGAGATTTCACATTAAATGTGGTTTATATAGCAAGTCCATGGGTGGTTCGATGTCCCTAAGATTGCAACACAAATTGAGTGGTCTAATCTCATTTGACATTCTTGTCTTGGTTCCCATCGTCTTGTCTTGTCGAATGGTACATGGTTTGGTGGCTACGAGAGTTTGTCAACCTAGGTGTTAGAGGCTTTTAGGCATAACTTGTACCAATAATCCTTGTTTATAGTTTGTGTTAGGAGCTTAAGGGACACACAATCCTAAGGTTTAAGTGTTTGGGCGTGTAATGGTTTTATCCAAAGGTCGGACGGCTCTCATTTGGTGGCTCCTTGTCGAGTGGTTCAAAGTCAATGGGAGGGTGATATGTGTGTGTCGTGTGATTGGGAAACCAAACAATTAAGCATGTATAAAATTCACAATGCAAAAAAAAAGAGAAGTTGGTCCTTGTTTCGTATGGTATGCTACGCAAAAGGAGAAAACCCAAATATGCCATGTGGGCTTGAAGTTGTTTCGGCCCAAACGAAAAAAAGAAATGGCGTGGGCTTGGGGTGAAATCCGGCCCAAAAATATCGGGGTATCGGTGTTCGTAAAATGTGTGAAATATATCTCGGTGTCGGTGTTGGTTTGTGAAAACCATAAACGGTGTCGTCATTTATATATATATACTCATATATAATAATAAATTTGTAAAAAGTTAATATATACATATTGTCGTATATATATATATATATATATATATATATATATATATATATATATATATATATATATATATATATATATATATATATATATATAAAATATATATTTATATATATATATATATATATATATATATATATATATATATATATATATATATATATATATATATATATATATATATATATATATATATTAATGGTCTCTCGGTGTTCAATTAGGGTGTCGGGTCGCAAGTGGGAGTTACCGGTGTTTAACCTCATTGGGTGATATCCAAGAGTGACCTTCGGGTGATATCGGGTGACAATGCCTAACCGGGTGTTAAACCAACGGTGTTCAAAACAATCAGGTGTCAAACAAACGGTGATCAAAACAATCGGGTGTTCAATAAACAGCGTCTCATATAAAAATTTCAAAATTTCCCGCAAAAATGGCTTAGTTAAGAATAATGTCGATAATTAGCATTAATAAATGACCTGGGATTTTACGGTGTATTACACTTATGCTCTATTTTCATACTTGGAACAAATTAATGGCATGTTTAACCAAAATGGACCCATGAGAAATTGGGGACCAAATGTTTGAGTGTTTTTCATAAAATAGGTGTGCCTTAAAGTTTGTTTGAAACCGGATGAATGGATTAAAGATAGCGGTTGTTCAAGGCACATGACGGGTAACAAAAACCTCTTCACTTCTTATCACAAATGTGACGGAGGTAATGTTACGTTTGGTAGTAATGCTAAGAGCAAAATCATCGGAAAAGGTACAATCTCTCATGACTCCCTCTTTATAGATGATGTAGCTCGTGTTGATAACTTAGGTTTTAACCTCCTTAGTATTAGTCAACTTTGTCGTAATAAGTATAATGTTCTTTTTAGTAAAAACGGAAGTAAAATACTTAAAGATGGTATAACCATAGCCAAAGGTGTCCTTAAGAATAACGTATATGTCATGAAGATGGATCCAACATCTAGAGACAAACTTTGTCTTACCTCATTAGATGAATCTTCAACTTTATGGCATAGACGTTTAGGACATGCTAACATGAGACTAATCCAAAACCTCTCATCCAAAGACTTAGTTCGAAACCTACCTAAGTTGAAATATGACCAACACTTTTGTGATGCTTGCAAAGTCGGTAAACAAGTCCATAATAGCCATAAGGCTAAAAACTTGGTTTCTACATCTAGGTGTCTAGAACTTTTGCATATTGATTTATTTGGTCCATCCACTATACAAAGTTATGGAGGCAACTTCTACACTTTGGTCATAGTTGATGATTACTCAAGATATACTTGGACAAAATTTTTGAAAAGTAAAAATGAAGCTTTTGATAAATTTGAGATTCTAAGTAAGAAAATTCAAAATCAAGTAGGATCTAATATTGTGTCTATTAGAACGGATCACGGTCGTGAATTTGATAATGAATTTCAATTTGGAAACTTTTGTGATAATAATGGTATAACTCATAACTTTTCGGCTCCACGTACTCCTCAATCTAATGGTGTAGTAGAACGTAAAAATCGGACATTGCAAGAGATGAGTAGAACAATGCTTAATAAACAAAACATTCCACAAAAGTTTTGGTGTAATGCCGTTGACACATCAACATACATTTTAAATCGAGTCTTAATTAGACCATTTTTGAATAAAACTCCTTATGAACTATATAAAGGTAAAAAGCCTACATTAGGATACTTTAGAGTGTTTGGGAGTAAATGTTTCATTCTTAACACCAAGGATTATCTCACCAAATTTGACCCAAAGTCTTATAAAGGTGTATTTCTTGGATATTCACAAAATAGTAAAGCGTACATTGTTTTGAACAAAGAAACCTTAAGAATCGAGGAATCGTTGAACGTAACATTTGATGAGAGTCCACCTCCCTCTAAGACATCACCTTTGGTAGATGATGACTTAGTTGAAAGCCAAGCAATAGAAAATCAAGAAATTTTAAGTGATGACAAAGAAGATGAACTATTTAACAAAGAACTTGTCAATGTCAAAGATTCTAAAAGTCATCCATTAGATGGTGTCATTGGCAACATTAACGAAAGAACACTAAGGTCAAAAGTTCAAAATGAAAGCAACTATTTTTGTTTCGTGTCAACCATTGAACCTAAAAATATTAATGAAGCCATTAAAGATGAGTCTTGGGTAATTGCAATGCAAGAAGAGTTAAACCAATTTGTTAGGAATGATGTATGGACATTAGTTCCTCAACCAAAGAGTCAAACTATAATTGGAACAAAATGGGTATTTCGAAATAAAATGGATGAAAATGGAATTGTGTCTAGAAACAAAGCTAGGTTAGTTGCACAAGGATATAACCAACAAGAAGGCATTGACTACGATGAAACTTTTGCTCCGGTTGCAAGGCTCGAGTCAATTAGAATCTTACTTGCATATGCATGTGCACACAATTTTAAACTTTTTCAAATGGACGTCAAAAGTGCATTTCTAAACGGAGTCATTAATGAAGAAGTGTATGTTGCTCAACCACCGGGCTTCATCGATTTTGAAAAACCAAATCATGTTTACAAACTTAAAAAGGCTCTTTACGGACTTAAGCAAGCTCCAAAAGCATGGTATGATCGACTTAAAACATTCCTAGTTGACCATAAGTATACCATGGGCTTAGTTGATAATACTCTCTTCACTAAGAAGAAAAATTCACATATTATCATAGTCCAAATCTATGTTGATGACATTATATTCGGATCAACTTGTCAAGAATTATGTGTGGATTTCTCGAAAATCATGCATGACGAGTTTGAAATGAGTATGATGGGAGAACTCAACTTTTTCCTAGGACTCCAAATCAAACAACTAGAAGATGGTATCTTCTTTAACCAATCTGAATATATTAAGGACATGCTTAAGAAATTTGGACTAGAAGATTCGAAACCTATCAAAACTCCCATGTCCACGGAAAATAAACTCACCAAGGATGAGGAAAGTGAATCCGTAGATAGCACTAAATACAGAGGTATGATTGGTAGTCTACTTTACCTAACGGCTAGTAGACCCGACATTATGTTTAGTGTTTGTCTATGTGCTCGTTTTCAAGAAGATCCTAAAACTACCCATCTCGAAGCCGTTAAAAGGATTTTTAGGTATATTAAGGGCACTACACATTTAGGTTTATGGTATCCCAAAGGAACGGGAATAGACACCATAGTGTATGCCGACTCGGATCATGCCGGTGACTATGTCGATAGAAAAAGTACAAGTGGTATTTGTACTTTTGTTGGACATTGTCTCACCTCATGGTTCTCTAAGAAGCAAACGGCTCTTGCTATCTCAACAACGGAAGCCGAGTACGTTTCGGCCGGAAAGGCATGTCAACAAGCTCTTTGGATGAAGCAAGCTCTTGTCGACTACGGAATTCAACTCAACGACATCACAATTCTTTGTGACAACAAAGGTGCCATTGATCTTAGCAAAAACCCGGTTCAACATGCTCGTACCAAACATATTGAAATCCGTCATCATTTCCTTCGTGACAACGTTCAAAAAGGAAATATCTCAATTGAGAAAGTTTCTTCCGAAGACAACATAGCCGACATTCTCACAAAACCCCTTAAACGTGAACCTTTTAACCTTCTTAGGCTAGGCTTAGGACTCATGGAACCTACATTATAGTTCTGGACATTAGACAAAAATCAAAACAAATCCATAACTATTTTTCTCAGCAGGGTCGGCGGAACCCTCACACATAACGGGCGGAACCCACTCCAGGGGTCCGCCGTATCCGCCGACTTGCAGAACCAAAATCTTTGTTTATATTAAACCAAACACCCATTATCTCATACCACCACTTCCAAACTGCTACTATTCACTTTACCATCCATCCATACCTACGAATTCTTGGTCTTCCATTCATTTACATTGCAACTAAATCATCATTGTAAGTATTCTAAACATGATTACAATCCTGATCTGAGTCTAGGAATTCTATTTCTTGCACAAAAACAAAAACTTGGGGTTATGCATTAACTTGAAAAACTCGTGCATTAGATTAGGTGTTTAATAAAACTAATCATGTTTCCCATAGTTATGAATTGCATCTTTAATTAGTATAAACATGTTTGCTAAAACACCCCATATCAAATCCTTCCAAAAATTTCTCACAAGTAGGACAAATATTTTTTCTTCTCACATTGAGAATACAAAATCAAAACGTTATGTTTAAAACATCACTTGCATAATGTCTCTTGAATGCTAAAGGGAATACATAACCAATATGTATTTTCGGGTACATTCAAACGAAGCTACATTGAACTAGGAGCGTTTGGGTTATCTTTTGTTTTATAACAAAACTTGCATAAAACGATTTTGAAGCATCAAAATGAGTCAAGATAACCGCACCTCCACATTGTTTTCATATAGGCACACACTAGAACTTCCACATTATAATAGTAGTTTACGTAAACTAAAATGTGAAATTTTGTTGTTCTAGGAATCATCATGCCTCCTCTAACCCACTACGACCACAAGGACACCATTAAGTACCTACCAAAACACCACAAAACCAAAGGCCTTACCGCAAATCAAGTAAACGTTTTCAAAGCCCTAGAAAAACACTATGTCCATGAGGGTAGAACCATTGACCCGTCTTTCCTAGAAGGCACAAACCTTTACGCCGATTTTGCCACAATCAACTTTGAGTGTCTTTTGAATATCGACGAGCCTATTTGTCCTAGGTTCATTCTAGAGTTCTATGCATCCTCCGTCCTCTCCACGGATGATTATGGTCATATGTCTATCAACTTTAGGGTTAGCGGTCATCAATACTCCTTCACTCTTAAGGAGTTTGCTCAAATCCTAGGTGTTCCAAACCGTGGTACTTGTCTCTATTCCGACTTGAACTCCCTCTCAACTCTTGACAACCACCAAGACCGTATCCACCCTTATGACACACCCCTTGTCTCAAAAGACGTTCTCCGTGACCACCTCTTTGTTAGGACCACCACCACTAGGAGAACCCGTTCGGGGAATGAGGTCGATAAGGACCCATATGGAATGGAAATGAACGAACTCAAACCCCAATTCAAGAAATGGGAGGAAGTCCTTAGAGCCAATGTCATTAGCACAATAGGGAACCGTGACCATATCAACCTTTGCCATTGCTACATGTTCTACTCCTTGTCCATTAGGCAACCCTTCAACCTTGCCTACTACATGGCCAAGAGAATGGCCGACATTCCCGTGCATGGCACAACGGCTATGCCGTATGGAATGCTCTTGACCCGTCTCTTTAGGTTCATCTCACCCATTCCACCAACTCCAAACGGTGTTCGCCTTAACTACTCTCTCATCCCACACACCTTTGTCCCACTAAGTGATAAGAGAGTGTACAAAGCCCAAGGAAAACGCCCACATCCTCCTACCTCATCTTCGTCTTCCTCAATGAGTGAAGATGACAATTTGCCAAACTCTAGGCTCCCTCCTCTCGAATACCTTTCTCAACTTCCGGATATTCCTAATGAGTCGGAGGAGTTCAAGCAAACAAAGGGGATGTTTAAGAATCTTGGAAGGTTCCTTGGAAAGCTCAAGAACAAGATCAACCGTCAATGAGTGCGGGTGTGTAGGAGTGTTTGGCACTAGGTGCTATTTGAACAAATTTGGTCGTTTAAACAATATTTGTGATGAATTTGTGTGTTAGTACAATGTTTGATACAATTTGGAACATGTAGTATCTAACTTTGATGCAGGTAGACAACTCTTGGCAAGTTGTCAAATTTTCAAGTTTATGATATTTTCACTAAGTATAGTGAAATTCTCGACCTCAAGGTCAAAGTCCTATGAAATGCATGTTTACGTGTCTATTTTTTGCATTGCCCAACCAGAAATGCCTTATCTTTTTGATTTTAGGAGTTTTCGAAAATTTTGAAAATCGTCTCGCGGGTCAAAAACGCGGACTGCTAATTTTTTTGGGTCTGGCGGATCTGGCGGTACCCAATATTGGGTTCCGCCAGTGTAAATTCTGGGAATTCCAGAATTGGCCCAACGGACCAGGCGGCACCCTCAAATGGGTTCCGCCTGTGTATTCTGAGGGTGCCGCCAGCAACCTGCAGAATTTTTTTTTTCATTTTCACCAATTCAACATCCAAATACCAAAATCCAATCCTTTTAGGTAGAAACCCATTACTTGCAATGTGTTTAGCATAATAGGATACTCCTTCTTCCATAAACTTAACCAAAACCAATTCCCGCCAAAATTCAAATTTTGCCATAACAACCTCAAGGACCCCTCAAACATAAAGGAAGGAACCCTTTTAAGGGATCTTTGAAATCCCTGAGATTTATACTACCACAAATCCACCAAAACCACTAAGCATTTAGTGCAAAACTTGTCTTCTCACTTCACTATTTTCATTGGATTGACTTCCATGATATGACAACCCACAATTAGTTTTCCAAATCATTAGAAACCTCCATTTTTGTATGGACTAACATCAAATCCAAACACTCCTTTCCATAATCCATCAACACTATAAATTAAGCCATCCTAAACACCATCAAATCACACCTTCTTCAACACAATTTTTGAAACTTATAAACCATTTTTCACCATGACTAAGTCAATAAACACCTCTCAACCATCAAGACCCATCCGAAAAACTGCCCGGATTAGTATTAAACCACTATGGTCTAATCAACCCATCAACCTAAGCTCCTCATCCTAGGATGAATTCACATCACCCATAAAAAATGAACACTTTTTGAACCTTGCATCTCCATCACCATCACCAAATGAACCCAATGAGCTCACTCCACCACCTACTAAATCATCCATTGACCCAAGTCCACCAAGTGCTCCAACCCAACCATCCAAAACTTCATCACCATCACCATTACCCAAAATGGAACCTATGGAGTTATTTGGGTCTCCTCCCACATCGCCACACCCTTTTGTCCAAGATCTTAATGATCTCCCACCAAGACCTTCACAACCACCACCTTTTTCACCAAAGTCAATTCTTGACCAAAATGAGCATTCTAACCACACCCAACCACCACAACAAGTATACCATCAACCCAAACCATTGTTGTTTCACCCCATCTACAATGACATCCATGGTCCTCTTTATGGAGAACCAAACTTTGAAAACCATGATCACCCAACTCCACCAAACTCTCAAGCTCAAAACTTTGAGTCTTTCTTTCCCTCATATGAGGATATACAAAACATGGTTGAAAACCACCTCCATCAAGCAATGAAATTTCAAACCACATTGCTTGACTCAATACCAAACCCATCATCCACCCAAGAACCACAAACCAATCAACCCTCAAACCAAGAAACCAAACCCCACCCATTTCCACCCACTCATCCCCATGTTCGCTCAAATTATGAGCAAATGGGTGCAAGCATCAAAACGTTGCTTCACCAACTCCAAGATGAAACCCGGTTTGCGTTCCAACACGTTATAGAACGTTTAGATGCTCTTTCCCACCCAAACAAATTCTAGACAACCGTTTGGAGACCGTTTGCCCCAATTTAGGAACCTAGGCTTTTATTTTTCTTTCTTGGTTAATTTTTAGGTTTTTAGAAGTAGAAGAATATTACTATTTCATGTCCTTTGACTTTTATAAGTCAAAATTTTACTTGGAATGCTAATTCTTTCTACTTACTTTCGTGCATTGTTGGTTGATCATTTGTATTGTGGTTGCAATGCGTGTGGTAACTACAAACTTGGCTTTATATATATATATATATCACCAACTAACCATTTTTTTGTAGGATCCAAAATCCATGTTTCCCACCTTGGCACTCCTTTTAGGGGGAGTAACAAGCAAGGGGGAGCAAGTGCATTTTTCCGCTTCGCTACTCTACTTTTTGTTTCGACAAAAAGGGGGAGAAATATATTGAACTTTCAAAACTTAATATGATTTTCATAAATCAAGTAAAACAAGTTTAATATAATTTTTTTTAAGTCTTAAAAACCAAGATTTTGTGAGTTACTTAAAAACAAAGTGTATGTTTTGTCATCAACAAAAAGGGGGAGATTGTTAATACAAATATCGCCTAAAAACGTTATTTATATTTTACGATCTTCTCTAAGTTTTGTTAATGACAAATGTAAACTTTAGTTTCTAAGTAAAATATAATCTTAGTTTTAAAGACTTGCATAAACTAGACTTTTGCTACATTTTACATTTCATAAAACACAACACTTCTTATTTTCTAAAAATAGAATTGTCACATCACATTTATGGCAAGTTTTGTCATTATACATTTATGGAAAGAAATGTGTTTGACTTACTTAGATGTTGCTTGCAAGTTTAGTGTTTGACTTGATATTATGTGATGTGACATTGTTTGGTTTGCAAGAGTAATGAGATGTGACTTTGTTTGGTTTGCAAGATTTATTGCAAAACCAACTGCAAGCCCGGCGGTACCCTAGAGGTACACGGGCGGAACCCTTCTCAGGGGTCCGCCTGATCCGCCAGACCTGCAGAAGGTTTTGGCTATAAATATTGAGCTACAAGTTGAATTTTGGCTCATCACTTGACATCATATTTTTACACACACATTCATTCTTTCATCTAACCTCTTAACATTTCATATGTGAAGTTTCTTTTTGTAGCAAAGAGATTCACGAGCTTACTAAAAGTAACAAGTATTCAACACAACGTTGCAAGACTTGTTAGCTTAGCATTGTGTAGACTTGTGTAGTTTACACTTCATTTGATTGTGTATTTTCAGTAGTGATCGGTTAGTATTTTAGTCCTCAAAATACAAAGTGTAAAGGGAGTAGTTGTACCCTTGTAAAGAACTAACGGGAGTGGTTGTACCCTTGGTAAAGAACTCGACATCTAGCTTTGTGTCGGTAAAAGTATAAGCGACGTGTAAGGTTTTCTCCGCCGTTGAAAGGAGCTTGTTGACTAGTGAAAGAAACTCTCGAGTTGGATACTCGGGGCGTGGACGTAGGGCAAGGAAAAAGAGTCCTTGTAGCCGAACCACGATAAATACTCGTGTTGTGGTTTGATCGTTTCTTTCATTTACTTGCATGTTATATATTGTGTTTGTGTACATATCTTTGATCAAACGGAAAGTTTCAAAGCTAACTTAACAAGTTAAAAAGATTTTAATCGGTAAACTATTCAACCCCCCTTCTAGTTTTCCACAGTTTGTAATTGTATTTCCGTATCATGTGTGTTTGAATAAATCAGTATCGTTTAAGAATTACAAGGGCCAAAATTGTCAAAACACAAACATAAATACATGGACCAGAAGTGTATTTTTTTTTAATCAAATGTGGCTTAACGCCACGTTAGTGGCTTAACTTGCCACGTTAACGTGGCCTTAACATTGTCTCCCACATCAATAACGTACGTTAACGTGCGTTAAAATGCCTTTAACGCAGCCCAAAATGTTATTGCTGCGCATGCTCTTAGGTTGCAGGATGTTAAGGCATTTAGATGCTTTTGTTCAAGAATTAGGTGTAAACGATTTTCTATGAAACCATGTAGTTACATTTCCCAAAAGAAAACTTCTCACATCTGCTTATAATACTAGAATTTTAAAGTATTTTTATGTAACTTTTAGTCATCAATGTTGGATAATTTGAAATAATGTTAAAGAGATGTAACATCATTACATAGTTGCAAAGTGATATGCGCGCCACATTTGAATTATCACGAGTCTATGTTTTGGAGAACACATGGAAAGAAGCGTGGAATTAAATTTGGTTAATATATGATAACCCATGTTGGAGACATGCAAGACCATGCGTTAAAGTTATGTGTCACATTATTTACCACTTGAAATTTAATATTGCATCATGGAGTAATAATATATGTCTGTTATTAGTAGAAACGAGTTTGGTACCCGCGCGTTGCTGCGGAATTCTTTTGTTGCCGTTAGCTACTTAACGTGAAGTTAGTTACCTAGGACTGATTTTGCAATTGATGTATAACATTAAGGACCATTTATGTAAATTATTTGAGGACTAAATTTGCAATGAACCAATAAGATGAAAGACAAAGTGCGTACAATTTTTTTTAAATGTTAAAGATAACGGTCGTTAGTTAACAGCCGTTAAATAACTAACGACCGCTAATACTAAAAAAAAAAAAAAAAAAAAAAAAAAAAAAAAAAAAAAAAAATTACTGTAGCAAGCACAGTGCTTGCTACAGTAACCTCTTACCTTTTAGTATATATATAATAACTTTTCAGGGGTAAATACACAAAAAAGTCACTAAACTTTGCAAAAAAGTTCGCCTAAGTTACTCAAGTTTCAAATTGTTCAATTAAGTTACTGTTCTTTGCGTGACCGTTTATATACGTTACCAATCTTTTAAAAAAGTGTCATTCCCATCACCCCATGGACTGGTTACCGGCTACTCAGTCCATGACCCGTTTCCAACGGATAGTTTGAAAAGTCAAACACAATTTTATTATATAAACACCCACTCACATCATTTTATTAAAACCCCTTCTCCCCCAAAATTAAATTAGGGTTCTTATTTTTTATTTCCTCCTTCCCCAAATTGAAACACTCTTTCACTAGCATCAATGGCTATGGTTTGTGGCTGTGGTGAGTTAGCTAAATGTCGAACCTCTTGGACACAGAATAACCCAGGTCGAAGGTTTCTTGGTTGCTCAAATTACATGGATCCTACAAGGAATTGCAATTATTTTAGGTGGGTTGATGTTGAGTTACCAAATCGATGGTATCAACATCAAATGTATCAGCTTCATTTCAATTTGGCAAATGTGCAAAATGAGATTCTTCAGTTGAACAATCGAAACTCAAGGACTGCAACATATAACAAGATCTTAATGGTGTTGGTGTTGGGCATGTTTCTGTTTAGGTTTGTTTAAGTCCATGTTGTTGTTTAGGTTTGTTAGGTGTGGTGTTGATGTATTTTGGTTAGTATGTATGAAAGTAGGGTATGAAATGATGGTGATGATGTATTTTGGTGACCATTTGTAATGAAGTTTATGTTAATGTACTAGTTGGTTTATTTTTTGTTGTTATCAAAGAACAATATCAAATGCACATCATATATAATTGTAACACAGAAACAATATCAAAAGCACCATACATAGATTAAAGTTGCCCAAATGAAGCCAAAAGATGGGCAAGTTAACAGAGTTAAGTACTTAAGTTTCTTTAGTTTTTGGATAAATGGTTATCCATAAACAATTGAAACTTTGTACTTCAAAAGTTAATTACATAGAAAGCATCCTAAGGTTGTTAATTACATACTAAAGAGTTAAGTAGCAATGGTATATATACCATTCAAAACAAGATCATAATGGCAGTTTTACAAAATTGCCTAACATTTGGCATGCCATTTTAAAGTTAACTGAAGTTACTCTAAGACCATAGCATCATCAGGTGTTAAACCTGGTCCAGGAGGTGGTGGTTTGTTGAAAAGAATCTGCTTGATCCTTTCTGATTGTCTCCTTATCACTGGTGCAACTTCATGTTGATCTTCAATTGCAGGCTCTTCATGTTGGTCTTCAATTGCAGGCTCTAAATGTGGTACCATTAATTTCCATTTGATGTTTGGATCATGCACTGGCCAGTGATCACCTACCTTATCTACATCTTCTGGATTTTGATCATTAACATCAACTTCTTTATCAACATACTCATCAACTAAGCCACTATATATGCTAGTTAGAAAGTTGACATCAAACATTCTTTTAGCTGTTTTTTTAGGTTTAGGCTCTGCTTTCTTAGTCCTAGCTTCTACCACTTCTTCTTCACCATCAGACAAATGATCAATGGATGCCGTGTCACTCTCCTCAGAACTAGCATAGTCATAAACATTATAATCATCCTCTAATTCACTATCACTGTCACTGTCACTTACCTTTTTAGCAGTTTTGTCTAGACTCTCAGGACTAGTTGCATCATGTAATTCAAACACACAATGAGACACATATATATCTACCACATTATCATTTTTAGCACCACACTCAACACATTTAGCTAAGTCATCATCATTTTTCAGGACTTTCAATCCTAACTCTAAATCTAAGCCAGGCTTTGCATAAAATATCTGTTTGATATCAGTTGCACATTCACTTACTAATAGTTTCACTAAACCAACAAATCCCAACTCAGCAAGATCAATATTATGAATTTCAGACAGAATTTCAAAGTCATAAGAAAAAGGGTCTCTTACAAACAAGCCATTACGATGAAATTTAATAAGAAAAGTTGAGGACGATGAGGAAGATGCCATCTGAAACAAAATCAAGCAATAAAAATTGTTAATTTCAAAAAACCCTAAATTTTTAACAAAACCCTAATTTTTAAAACCTAATTTACTGTTAATAAACAATTGTAATCAACAATCAAACAATGAAAATTACCTTTTTGATAAGATGACAACCATAAATCGAACTCAATTTCAAGATTTCGTGATGTATGTTTTAGAGAGAAGATTAGGGTTAACTTTTTGCCTGGGATCGTGTTTTTTATTTGTCTGTGTGTGAGTTTATGGTTTTTTATTTGTGTGTGTGTAATAAAGAAATAAAAAAAAAATAGATATTTTGATGCCACGTTAGCTGAATACCGGTTATCATGAGTTATTAAAAGATCGGTAACGTATATAAACGGTCACGCAAAGAACAGTAACTTAATTGAACAATTTGAAACTTGAGTAACTTAGGCGAATTTTTTTGCAAAGTTTAGTGATTTTTTTGTGTATTTACCCTAACTTTTCAGCACATACTTCTAACTTTCTTTTTTGTCCTATTATACTCAATTACTCATTATTGAGTTTCTAACTCTCATACCATTTTTACAACAAGAAAGTCTGTATTATCAAGTAAAAAAGTTTTCTTGAAGATAATTTGTCAAGATTACTAAGACCGAGCGTATTAAGACCAGATCATTCGGTTGGTCTACCCACATTATAGTGTATGTTTTAGTTGTGACTGCGGTCCTCTTACCACGAGTGTTTGGTCTGTGTTAGGTGTAAGAGAGAAAGCTGAGTTAGCACTGATATGACAGGGTTGTTTGTGGTCTAGTTATGGTCTCATTACCATCTGTCTATTATTTTTTTGGGAGGTGATTTGCACACTTCATATTTTGATTGGGACACTCACGGTACAAGTTTACATAGCATACTGTAAACACAGTACAACTATGTTATGCATACAATAGAGTGTCACAATCAAAACCATGAGTGTGCAAATCAATTCCCTATTTTTTTAGATGATAGAAAAGTTATAAATCTAAGCTTTATTGTTACATTTTAGATTGGATTTTTTTTTTTTTTTTTTTTTCTTTTACAATTTCCTTAAAAGTACTTAAAAAAAAAACTATATAATGGAAATAGCTATTTCAGTGGTTATAGTCAATTTCAGTTTCATATCTATATGGCCAGGAAGAAATTTCGATTCATATATGT